>UESW01004348.1:98268-261672 GCA_900491605.1 Calamus simplicifolius | reverse complement strand
ATTTGTGATACAAATGCAAGATGATTACTAATATTTCTCATATATGATCTAGTTCTTATTCCTTGAGATGGATCGCCTATAATCAATTCCTTGGGATGACTATGAGCATATCTCCAGTCTCTTGGAAGATCTGTATCATTATGATCAATATTGACATCATCGTCCTTATGTGAATCATCATCTTTAGCTTCTTGCTCATGATCAGAAGATACTTCAATATTAAGTTTTTCAAGATCTTTTTCAATTATGTTTGTATCTTCCTCATCATCAAGCTTTTCAGAACTAGATGCTAAAGACTCATCGAAAACTATATGAATGGATTCTTCAACTACTAAGGTTTTCTTGTTAAATACTCTATAAGCTTTACTAGTTGTTGAATATCCTAAAAAGATTCCTTCATCAGATTTAGCATCAAATTTTCCTAAATTGTTTTTACCATTATTATGAATGAAACATTTACATCCAAATGCATGAAAGTATTTTATATTTGGTTTTCTTTCATTCCATAATTCATAAGGTGTTTTCTTTAAGATTGGTCTTATTAAGGCTCTATTTAAGATGTAACATGCTGTGTTAATTGCTTCCGCCCAAAAATACTTTGGTAAGTTGCTTTCGCATAGCATGGTACGGGCCATGTCTTCTAGAGTCCTATTTTTCCTTTCAACTACACCATTTTGCTGTGGAGTCCTAGGGGCTGAAAAATTATGATTAATTCCATTTTCAGAACAAAAACTTTCAAATAAGTGATTTTCAAATTCTGTTCCATGATCACTTCTTAGAGATACTATAGTAGTGTTTTTCTCATTTGTGACTTTCTTGAAGAATTTCAGGAATATTGAGAAAGTCTCATCTTTGTGAGCTAAAAACATTACCCAAGTATATCTAGAATAATCATCTACAATCACTAGACCATATTTCTTTCCTCCTAGACTTGTGGTTCTAGTTGGTCCGAAAAGATCCATGTGAAGTAGCTCTAGTGCCCTAGAAGTTGAAACAATGTTTTTAGATTTGAAAGAACTTCTAGTTTGTTTTCCAAATTGACATGCATCACATATTTTATTATTTTCAAAATCTAGTTTAGGTAATCCTTTAACTAAATCCATTTTAATTAGTTTTGAAATAAGGTGTGTGCTTGCATGACCTAATCTACGATGCCACAACCAACTAATTTCATTTATGTTAGCATTGTCAGCAATTAAGCAATGATCACTCAAAGATAATTTTTCTAAATCAACCAAGTAAACATTGCCATGTCTATAACCAGTAAATACAATGCTATCATCAATAGAATTAGTTACAGTGCATACAGAAGATTTAAATGAAACATTAAAGTTTTTATCACATAATTGACTTATACTTATTAGATTATGCTTCAAACCATCAACATAAAGTACATTATCAATAAATGTAGATGGAGTTATACGGACTTTACCAAGGCCCATGATTTGACCTTTACCGTTATCGCCAAACGTAACAACTCCACCTTTCTTTTCTTCTAGGGTGATGAATTCATCTTTGTCACCCGTCATATGTCTTGAGCAGCCACTATCAAGGTACCACTTTTTCTTTGATCTTTTGGCTACAAGACATTCCTGCAACATAATTTAAACTTTATGTTTAGGTACCCAAGCTTTCTTGGGTCCTTCATGGTTAGCAGCAACAAAAATTGTTCCTTTCGGAACCCATATTTTCTTAGCTTTAACATTTAACTTGTTGTTATTATTTAACGTTTTGCATTCAAATGATTTATGACCTTTTTCATTACATTTGAAACAAGTTATATTACTTTGGTTGGCTTTTATAAAAATATTCTTTAAAGATTTTTGTTTCCTTAATGTGTTATATCCTAAACCTGCTTTGTCAAAAACAGCTTTTTGACTATCTAAGATCATGTTAAGTTTAGTTGAACTTAAAGTGAATTTCTCAACAATGTCTTTATATTTTTTAACATCTTTCTTAAGAGAGTCATTTTCTTTAACTTGCTGTTCTTTATCTAAAGCTAAAGTTTCTAATTGATCTTTTAAATCTTTTGTTGAGTTTTTAGTTTCAGATTTTAACAAATCTATTTCTTGATTAAGATTATCTCTTTCTTTGCTAAGTTCTTCTTTTTCATTAGTTAAGTTCTTAACTTCTAAAGCTAATTCATTTTTACTTTTAGCTAAGCTAATATTGTCATTTTTCAAAAACTTATACTTCTTTTTCAAGGATTTAAAATCAATCATAAGTTCATTGAAAGCCTCAAACATTTCATCAAATGTAAATCATCATTTGAGTTTTCAGAACTTACCTCATTGTCGTTGTCGTCGTCGTTGGCCATGAAGCAGACATTAGCAACTTCTTTTTGTTCTTCTTCTTCGGAAGAAGACTCTTCACTATCAGTCCAAGTTGCCATGTATGCCTTTTTCTTTTTCTTGTAGGCCTTCTTAAGTAAAGGACAGTCATATCTAAAATGCCCTGGTTTTTTACATTCATAGCATACTAAGGGCTCTTTCTCTTTGTCCTTTTCCTTTTTCTTATCCTTTTCTTTTTCTCCTTCCATTTTTGAAACAAATCTCTTTTTGTGGAAGGGCCTCCTTCTTTGCATAAATTTCTTGAATTCCTTGCAAGGAGGGCTGTCTCATCATCATCATCCTCTTCATCATCGCTGCTGCTTATTTCCTTTTCCGCAGCTTTGAGGGCGATGGTCTTCTTCTTTCTTGACTCATCCTCATTGACATGTTGTTTGACTTGAAGCTCATGAGTCATCAGCGAACCAAGAAGCTCTTCCAATGGTAGGATGTTCAGATCTTTGGCTTCTTGTATGGCGGTCACCTTGGCTTCCCAAGTCCTTGGAAGTGACCTAAGGATTTTGCGAACAAGCTCAGAGTTAGTATAAACTTTTCCAAGACTTTTTAAACCATTCACAATATCAGTGAATCTAGTGAACATGCATGTGATGGTTTCATTTTGTTCCATAGTAAATAATTCATATTTATGAACCAAAATATTTATCTTTGATTCTTTTACTTGGTTTGTTCCTTCATGAGTTATTTCCAACCTATCCCAAATTTCTTTTGCGGAATTACAAGTTGAGATTCGGTTGAATTCATTTGAGTCTAAGGAACAATATAAAATATTAATGGCCTTAGCATTTAGTTGTGCCATTCTCCTATCATTATCATTCCAATCCCTTTCGGGTTTAGGAACAATAGTGCCATCAATAAGGTGTGTGGGTGTACTAGGTCCATTTATTATTACTCCCCACAATTCATAGTCCGAAGCTTGAATGAATATTCTCATTCTAGCTTTCCAATATGAATAGTTGGTTCCATTAAATAAAGGAGGTCGATTCGTAGAATGACCTTCAGCAAAACTTGAACCAATTTGTGTTGCCATATGGATCTTTAGCCCTTGATCGTGAGATCAAATTCTAAATGAGCACTTGCTCTGATACCAATTGTTGGCCCAGATGGCAACCCAAGAGGGGGGGGGGTGAATTGGGTTCTTAAAAATTTAAGACTTTTAGAAGATTTAAACTGATTTGCTCAAGATGTGCAAGTGAGTGAAATTAACTAATAAGCAATGCACAAGCAATTAATAAAGAGAGATAGAGAGAGAGAAAATATAGCACGGCAAACACAAGATAATTTTATAGTGGTTCGGTGCAACCAACACCTACGTCCACTCCCAAGATTCACTTGGGTCCACACTATAATCTCTCTAGATTACAGCCGAGTTGTTTTCCAAGCTCACAACTCAAACTTGTTGTTTTCCCGGGTGAACAACGAACCCAGCTGGTTTTAACTCGGGCTTACCAGCACAAAACCCTACACGTTGTTTTTCACGGGCTCACAACTAACCCAACACAAGCACTCCGGCTTGCAACGAGGTATATCAACCTCCACTGATTCAATCCACTGATTGAATCAGCAAACAATTAGAATAAAAGTGTTTGGATAATGAAATGCTCCCCTTGAGCAAATATACAAATGAAGTACAAAATAAAGAGTTAGAAAAGCCTGATAGTATTGCAGATGGTAGTGGCTTTGGCTTTCTTCCTTCTTCTCTTTAACTCCTCTTGAAGTGTTGAATCACGCCTCAGCAAGATTCTTGACCGTTGAAGACTTTGGAGTTGAGATGAAGCTTTTTCTCCTTTTGAAAATCCTTCGATTTGACCTTTGAAATGCTTGTGGATTTTCTTTTGACTTTGTGGATTGATGAGAAGGAGCAGACGAAACTTCCTCTTGGATTTCACTCCTTTTGAATCACTCTCTTTGAGCTAGATGATTTTTCCAATATGCTCTGTTTTTCCCTCTTTTCAAAAGATATTCTTTTCTCTCTTTTTGATTTTCTCTGGATTGTTTTGATTTGAAAAGAGCTCCTCTATTTATAGAATCTGCAAAAATATATCCGTTAGAGACAAGGAAAAATAGCCGTTATTTAAAATCTTACCGTTGGGGCTGATGTGTCATCGTTAAAAATCGCGCCCAGATTTGCTGGAGTCGACTCATGCTTTTCCCGAGTCGGCTCGAGCTCGTCTTACCAAAAATAGAAATGTTTAAAAAGGTTAGGGGTCGACTCGCTAAAAGTAAAGTGTCGACTCCTGAAAGTCGGGAGTCGACTCGAGAAAGACTTGGGGTCGACTCGCGAAGTGCTCAGAAAAACACTCTTCTGGTGTCTGAGCGGAGTCGACTCGCACAGTCCAGGAGTCGGCTCGACAGAATCAGGGGTCGACTCGACAATTTCATGGGTCGACTCGACACAGATGCACATTTCTGTACACTGAGCGGAGTCGACTCTGAAACTCAGGAGTCGGCTCCGGAACGTATCAAAAATCAGAAACTTTTCTGATTGACATTAAAATCGTTCCAGATTCATTTTAATTCATTGTTTTGACATGAAATCAATAAAATTAACATTTAGAATTGATTCAAGAACTAATCCAAAAACTTATTGATTAAAACATGAATTATAACATTTCTTTTTGAAAGTTTGAATATTAAGCTTAAAGTCACTTTCAAAATTGATTAAAGTTAAACTTGAGCATTCTCATTGATTGTTCAAAATAAATTTGTTGCTCATTTACATACACTCATTACATCCTTTAATAAACTCAATGGTTTTTAGTAATCATCAAAATCAAAGGATTGGATCATATAATTTTTCTATAATCTTTCAACAGCCGGTCTTGGAGGTGTCGGCCTTTGGGGTACCGACCTTGGGAGTGCCAGTCTTGGAGGTGCCAGCCTTGGAGGTGCCGGTCTTGGAGCTGTTAGCCATGGAGCTCTCGGCCTTGGAGCTGTCGACCGTGGAGCTGTCGGCCTTGGAGCTCTCGGCCTTGGAGCTGTCGGCCATGAAGATCTCGGCCTTGGAGCTGTCGGCCATAGAGCTCTCGACCTTGGAGCTGTTGGTCTTGGAGCTGTCGGCCTTGGAGCTGTCGGCCATGGAGCTCTCAGCCTTGGAGCTATCAGCCTTGGAGCTATCGGCCATGGAGCTCTCGGCCATGGAGCTCAGAGTAATTGTGTGCGCTACCATGGCCAAATGGTCCTTTGGAGGCCAAAGGGGGCTTCGTCAGTTTCCTTCGCAGTTCTCTAACGGCGTTGGATCAGCCACATCAAGTCCAACCGAGGAAGACGGAACTGGGTTGAGATCAGTTCCTCTATGATGCGGTGGGATAGCGGTGGTCGGCTGTCATAGTCTGCCTCCGGTAGGTTGGTGATCCGACGGCTGAGCTACTCCAGCCACTAGTTGTACTCATCAAGCCGGTGCTCGGCCCGGCAAGCTATCCAGCCATCGAAGGACCCCTCCCTTGAAGATTCCGAAGAGGGGGAGGAGTGATGGTGGTGAAGACAGGTGTGCTCCGCCTCCCTTCCGTGCCGCTGCTTTGGGGAAGCACTGGCATGGCGGGAAGGAGACCAGGACCTCTTGGAGGTCTCCCGGTGATGACGCTTGGGCAAAGCGCGGTGGTGACGAACTTCTCGGACGGGAGATCTCCCCTGGGAAGAATGTTGACTAGGCTGGACCACCCCTGGGATTGATGTGGGTGGCCCCGGCTGCTGCTGCAGAACTTGGACCGTCGCCACCAGTGACCGAACTTGCATGGTGAGGACAGCGAGTCGATCTTCTTGATGCTGCTGCGGTGGTGGAGATGGTGGTGCAGGGATGCTGGCCTGTAGAGCAGGGAGAGCGGCCACCGGCAGGTCAGCTCCCAGGCACTGCCCTCCACCATAGCTGGTGGAGATCTCTTGCGCACGAATCATCATCATTGCTCGAGAGCTCAGAGAAAGAGAAGTTGTTGCTGACTGGTTCAAAGCTTTTTATCTCCTCCCCCCTTTCTGGCGCGCCAATCTGTTGACGCCAAGTCACTTTCCTTCAACGTCGGGGAACGGAGATCCTCCTCCTCGAAGATTCATGCAAGAAAGTCCCCGAAGACCGGTTGCTCCGGTAGGAACCCTCCGACGCTCAAGTCAATAACTTGGGAACATACAAGAGTAAACTAGCAGAAAGAGCTAGAGAACTTGAGTTCAGGATCCTTCCCTCGTTGTGTGTGTGGGCTTTTGTACCTGTTCGAAGGTCTCTTTTTTCTGTTTCCAGAAGGTTGCTGATTTTGAGGTGCCATTGTTCAGTAACGAACGGAAGGCAAGGTTGACAATGATAGGTCGCAACCGATACTGGGCATGTCAGAGGTGTCTTGCCCCGCCTGCTACCTGCCAAGCGCGGCGCTATGGGTGGGAGGCGGACCTAGTCGTGTCAGGCGTGTGCCGTTATGGGGCATGGCCACGCGTTGTTGCAGTCGAGTGGTGGATCACGTGGTTGCTGCGGGTAGTTGGTGGGCCACGTGGGCGTGTCAGATGGCTCGAGGTAGTGATTACCAGGCCCAAGGATGAGGCCGAGGCCGAGGCGGAAGCTCAAGGTTGACGCCAAGGCTCGAGCCGAGGCCGAAGCTCGAGGCCAAGGCCAAGGCCGAGACGGAAGCTCGAGGCCGGGCCGAGGGTGAGGAGATGCTGGGTCCGAGGCCGAGGGACCTCGGAGGCCGAAGTCGCCCTGCGGGACCGAGGTGGGACTCCGTCAGCTTCCTTCACTGTTAACTCTAACGACATTGGATCAGTCACATCAAAGAGCACGTGCTGGAGTTTTTGTTGATGATGAATCACTCGGAGGATGCCAATAATCCGGTGCCAAAGTCGGTGTCGAATTTGGTTGTGCATATTATTGATACCCATGTGGATCATGTGCAAGATATGGCGACTAAGCTAGAGATGGAATTGGATTCAGTTGAGCTCGAATTGGATAAAGGTAATCAATATTCTTCACAAATCATACTCCACATTATATTCATTTATCTTAATTTTTGATTACATTGCTAACTTTTGTGAATTGGATACTAAATTTATAAGTTGCTGTTTAAATAGTTGCTGAAAATTGATGGTTCCGATAACATAGTTATACCTGATTGGATAAGAAATAAAATTTGTTAATAATTTTTGTAGGATTGGGAGAAAAAAGTTGTCAATGAGAATAGAATCATTGAAGGGTAAAAAACTAAACTATGAATATTGGAAAGAAAGTAATAAGAAACTAATAAATTATTCATGTTACTTGAGTTAGTTAAAAGATTTATTAAAGAAAAATATTATAGTGGTAGGTTCATTATGGATGGAGTATTTGACTACATATATCAAAGTATTACTCAGAAATATGAAATTTACACGATGGAGATCATTCTGATTGTTAATACATGACTTGGGTAAATTTTTGATTTTGTTGACTAAGTCTGGCTCAGTTTTAACTAGTGACTCCATGCATGACTACTTCTCAGAACAAATGATTTGACAGTAGAAAACCTTGTTTGCTTCTCCTTTCAGTCATTTTAATTTTGTTTTAGTTATCATGATGCTGGATGGGACCTTTCTGATGCTTTCAACTCAGAAAAGGCTCACTTTTTGATGCCTTAATTAGATGCGGTAACATGTCGATTTTTCATGGTGAAGCGCTTGGGGCAATTGATTAGGATGTTTTTGTAATATCCAAAGAATAATTTCACAAATAACGGGAATGAAACATGTTAGGTGCTTATAATTCAAGTTCGCTTGCTATCAATTAATTTTCACTTGAGTTTTCGAGTCATATGATTTTGATCCACTAAAGAAGTTAATTGGGCCAGCATGTGGACTTGGTTGCAGGTTAACAAGCTAACATGTTGGCTTGGGCTACAGGTTTTTCTTATTAAAGTGTAGCCCTTTTGCAAAATCTAGTGGCATAGAACATAAGCTTATTATATACTACATGTACACCTCTTATGGCTGTGGTAGGACATATTAAAAATAATTTGTCATGTTTATACCCCCTAAAAATATCCATGGATTCCAAAATGATCAAGGGGAAGGAAGACAGTTTGGGGGCAATGATTTCTGTAGTTGAGGCTAACTTTGATAAGCAATCTTTTTCCGTTATTGCAATTTATGGTTATAAACACAAAACTTTGCATATGATACTATATTTTGTTAATCATGATTTTTGGAAGTGATAGAACTCAACATTTTCATGGAAGAAAATACTTTCACTATAACCTACTTTTTGCACTATTTAGAAAATTCAGGCTTCAATTTTTCAATATTTTATTTTTAGGACCCAATCAGGGTTTGAAATTTCAGCTGAAACAGGTCTGTTTCAGCAGACACCATAATCTAAAATTGACCAAAATTTTTTGTTTTGATCGGTATGGACTAGTTTCAGCTAGTATAGACCAAAACTGATTGAAATTGGTAACTTTTTTTAATTTTTTATGTTCAATGTATTCTAATGTTTTATGAATTTGTTACCATTATCTTAATAATATAATTTATGTTATTTTTGACTAAGTTTTGTAATTATAGTGGGAAAGCTGTGTATCTTTACTAATTTGAAAGCCTTGTGTTCCTATGTTTCTTTTTCTTATTCAAATGAACTTTTTCTCTTCTTTTAGGTAAAAATGATATGTTAAACTAAAATAGTGAAGTAAAAAGCATTTATTTTTTGATAGGTCTTCTCTTTCTTTTGAATTTTTTAAATGGAATGTAATGAAATGCAATCAAATGTACTTTGATGTCTTATCCTTGCTTAGATTAGTTATTAAATGGAATAAAATGAGTATGCTTAGTGGAAGTCTAGTTAAATATTATAGAGCAAATGTGGAAAATTTTAAAAATAGAGAAAAGTGTAGGGAAATTATAAGAATTAGTAAAAAGTATAACATAATTATAAAAGTTAGAGGAAATATCTAATATAAATCAGTTGTGCTATATATTTTTATACCAATCTAATTCAAAGGACATCCTTTGACATTTTTTGGTGATATTTTCTTCCCTGGATCATACATGCATATTTTATCCCCATAAACTCAACTTAACTCAACTCATCTAAGCCTTTTCCCCACTACATGGGTCGGCATTTTATCCACAGAAACCTAACCCAAAAAAATATATCCTTAGAATAAGGATAGGATGATGTCTCATTATAGCCAACTTAGACCCCACCTACCAAGTTTTAGATAGTAGAGTTTTAACTAAAAAAATATTTATATTATTATATATAATATTATAATTAATTCTAGAATATTACTATAATATTATATATCATAATATTATGATATTATATTATTAAATAATATTTTAATTTTAATAATATTTTAGTACAATTATTAAATAATAGTAAAGTAATATATTATAATAATTTTAGGTTGTAATATTTATTATATTAGAATATTATTATATTTTTATACTATATCATAATACCATAATATCATATATTTTAATATTATTATAATATGATATTATTATATATAATATTATTAGAATAATTTATAATAAAAATTTTAAATAAATTCGATCATTGAAAGTATTATGCAATATACTGAACTCAACTCAACTCGACTCATCTAAGCCTTTTCCCAACCAAACTATTATGCAATCTTTTATTATATTATCTCGAAACATATTTTTAATTTTGTTATCAAATAAATATTGAAGTGTTATGACACTTTAAAAATGCAATTATCAAACAGCAAATAACTATTTTTAAAAGCTTTACTTTTAAAATTCTATTATTAAAAGCTGTGCTAAAAACTCTTTTGCCCCATTAGGAAAAAGTTGCCCCAACCAATGTCTATGATCATTTTAATCAATGTAGACTAATGGAACGAAGAGTACTTGCTATAGGATTTTCATTTTCGCGTCTCCCTTAAAATATTACTGAAAACAAGCTAAGTTGAGCCAGCTCTCCAACTTTATGAGAACAGATGTGTGTGATGTTCTGCTCACAAGTTGCTTGGGTAAACCCCTCTCAGACTCTGGCAGCTACCCATTAATAAGCTGGCCATTAGGATCTTAAACCGGCGGCACGAGCAAAAGATGACTATCATTTGGAAAGACTAAGTTGCTAAGATACAAGTATGAAGTCAAAAGCTTAGCACGAAAATTCTCAAAATGCACATGTAAATGAATTTGTTGAAGACATTGCATGTAATGAATAGAAACTAGTCCTTAGGAAACCAAAATGATTATAGGTGAGCCCAGAGCCACAATGGCTCTAAAATTTCAAAAAATAAATGAATACAAAATGTAACAATTAGTTATGCTAAGTGATGCAAACTCTTGGTCTTTTATGATCATTTTGGTGCAAACTTTTAGTTTTCTATGACCATTCATCTTTGCAATTGAAATGGTTATTAATATGTGTAATGGCAATTTAGTTATCAATAGCCATTCCTTAAGATGTGGTAATGGTAGGTAATTGAAAAGTCATTATTGATGGAGCAATGACTATATAAAGCTTCCATCTTACTTGATCCACTACTCTCTACATAGAAAATATATGTGGGAGAGATAAGTGTGAGAAACTGAGTAAATAAAAGAAACAAATTGAGTAAAGGTAAACAATGGCTAAAGGTATGTGATTCCGACCTGCTTCAATGATTTGAGTTTCTATCCGAAACATAATTAAGATCTTACATTTGATATTAGAGCATTTCAACCTCTGCCTTGTTGCATATTGATCATGCTTACGTGTGTAAATATATACATATATATTTTCATTCACCTGATTTGGGTTCTTTGTTTAAGCATTTATTGTTAAATTTGATATGAGAAAACATTAAGCTAATGGATATTTCAATCCATCCAAAGTTTAAAGATAACTTTGTTTAACATGTATTATTTATCAAATGAATTTCGATTAATTTCTTCCCACTTGTGTATATAGCATACGGTTTTTGAGCAGTAGCAATGTCAATGGGCCGTAAATGGGATTCTATATCTATTTTTTAAGAAATTATATTATTGAAATGTAATATCTGCAAAATGACTATTTTGTGCATAATTTAGTGATGTTGTATGTATATTTTGGGTTAATATATACAATTAAGTTTAAATTCTTTTATCACATAAATAATTAAGTATTGGGCATTTTGGTTATTTTTGCTCAAATTAAGTCTATGCATAAAATGTATGATTTATATATATATATATATATATATATATATATATATATATATGTGTGTGTGTGTGTGTGTGTGTGTGTGTGTGTGTGTTTAATAGTTTTAAGCTCATATTATGCATGAAATATTTTTTCACATTTACATACTTTAGGGTTGAGATTATTTATGCATAGAACATATCAATTGCATAACATTTATGTTTTAATTATGCAATTTATGTTTCATTGATGAGAAATTACATAACATTTATGCAATTTATGTTTTATTTATGAGAAATTTTATTTACAAATTATGACATATCTTTAGTCTAAATATTGTTTAATTTATGAAATTTAAGATTACTTTCATAAAACTTCATTTTGTGCATATAATTTAAGCTGTCAAATTTTAGCACATTAAGATTCATAAGATGTTTACTAAATAAAATTTAGATAATTATTTAGGTAAACTATAAAGTTATGAATTATTTATAAATAATTATGTGGTTAACACGAGAAGCATGATTTAAGAGAGTTCTATCTAAAGAGGCTAGTTTTTAAGTGCACTTTAGTGCCACTAGTCTTTCCTGAACGGTTGATTTTTAAAGAGGACTTTTCCCACCAATCTTTCCTGGGAGCACTCTTAATGATTGCCAATCGTTGTTGTTGCATAGTTGTTTTTAGACATTAAGTCTAGCCTACTACATGATAACCTAATTTTCTAGTGATTAATATAATTTTAATTAATCAGAGAGTAGCCACAACATCTTTGATCAATTAAATTATATATTAATTTTTTTTTTGAATCACATAAGGATTAGACATAAGTTGTAATTAATTATACTTAATATAATACAATTTATCCTACAAAATTTTTATTATATTTATATTATTAATTAGGATAAAATATCAAACTATTTCATAATTTACCCACATGAATTATGAATTGGAATAGTTTGGTAGTTTTATCATATTTTTTTTGATAGAAAATTAAATTATTGTTTTTTGAACCCATAAAATAAATTTGATATTTCTATCATATAGATAATTTGGATCTATTTGATTAAAAATTTAGCCCATAGGTAATTTTTATGTCATGATTATGCATATTTTTTTTACATTGGTAAATGTGCAATTAAGTTTTGTAAGCCTCAAATTCTTACATAAACTTTTTAAACTTTTACAGCTTCTCAACTTCCTGGTTACTCTGATATTCATCTAAACATTCTAGAACTTAGTGACGATAACTATAAAATTTGGAAGGAAAGGATTCTCCTTCATTTAGGATGGATGGACATTGATTATACTATTAGGAAAGATGAACCACCTGCTATTACTAAAAAAGTATGCCAGATCAAGTTAATATTTATGAAAAATGGGAGCGATCCAATCGCCTATCAGTTATGTTCATAAAGATCAAAATCTATGCTGGCATTCGTGGTTCTGTTGATCAGCATAAAAAGTTCCATGATGTTCTTAAAGCCATTGATGATCAATTCGTCACTTCAGAAAGGGCTTTGGCAAGCATCCTAATCATAAAGTTCTCTTCTTTCCATCTCACAAGTGTTAAGGGTGTATAGGAGCACATCATGAAAATGCGGGATATAGCAGTTCAACTTAAAAAACTTGAGGTAGATATGTCAGAATCCTTTCTTGTGCACTTCATTCTGAAGACTCTTCCACCACAATACAAGCCTTTTAAGATCTCCTAGAACACACATAAGGATAAATGGTTAATTAATGAGTTAATGACCATGTGTGTTTAAGAAGAGGAGAGGTTTGTGATGGAATTGGGGAAAGAACAAAGCTGAAAAAGGCAACAAGTCTCAAGCCACCACTCTAAGGCCAGTCACAAGGGGAAAGATAAAATACCACCTCTAACTGACATTAAGAAAAACAATAAGTATTTCTTCTGTAAAAAGAGAGGACATCAGAAGGAGTGTGTCAAATTTATGAAATGGCTTGAGAAGAAAGGTAATCTATCCTCATTTGTTTGTTATGAATCTAATATGGTTAATGTTAATATTAGCACATGGTGGATTCATTCTGGATCTACAATCCATATTTTAAACTCCTTGCAGGGTATGCAAAACCTAAGGAAGCTAGTGGAAAGTGAGCTGAGGATCTTATCTGACAACAAGATGGGCTAACATATGGAAGCTATAGGAATATGCACCTTGACATTAAGTAGTGGCTTTATTTTAGTTTTGGAAAGGACCTTTTATGTACCAAGTTTTTCACGAAACTTGATTTCTGTTTCTAGACTTTACAGTTTGAATACTCCTTTAATTTTAAAGATAGAACTTTCAGTTTACTTTATAAATCTGATTATGTTGGGAATGGTACTTTGTCTGATGGGCTTTACCATATTTTCTTACAAAATGATGTCACTAATAGTTTAATTCATGTATGCACTGGCACTAAAATGTGTAATATAATGAATACTCCTCTATGTTATGGCACCAAAGGTTAGGTCATATATCGATAAATAAAATTAAAGATTAGTAAATAACAGAGTAGTTAGTACTCTTGATTATACTGATTTTGTGACTTGTGTAGACTGCATTAAGGAAAAGCAGACGAATAAGTCCAAGAAAGGTGCTAATAGGAGTTATAACAATTAGAGATCATCCATACTAATATATATTATCCTGATATGGATGCACAAGGTCAGAAATAATTCATCTCTTTCATTGATGATTACTCACGTTTTATGTATATTTATTTGCTTAATAATAAAAATGAAGCATTGGATGCCTTCAAGTCCTTTAAGGCTGAAGTTGAGAACCAATGTGGAAAGCAAATAAAAATTATGAGATC
This sequence comes from Calamus simplicifolius, assembly GCA_900491605.1. Classification (NCBI taxonomy): domain Eukaryota; kingdom Viridiplantae; phylum Streptophyta; class Magnoliopsida; order Arecales; family Arecaceae; genus Calamus; species Calamus simplicifolius. Next base: position 247,422 of record UESW01004348.1, on the reverse strand, counting down.
AGATAGAGATGAAGAATATTATGGTAGATACACTGAGAGTGGACAAGCATCTGGTCCATTTGCTAAGTTTCTTCAAGAATATGGGATTGTAGCCCAATACACCATGCTTGGTTTACCAGATATGAATGGTGTTGCAGAAAAAAAAACCGAACACTAATGGATATGGTGCGGAGTATGCTTAGCAACTCTAATCTTCCTAAATCTTTGTGGACTGAAGCACTTAAGACGACTGCATGTATATTAAATCGAGTTCTAACCAAGGCTGTCCCAAAAATACCTTTTGAATTATGGCAAGGTTGGAAACCAAGTTTGCAACATATGCGCATTTGGGGATGTCCGTTTGATGTCACAATATATAATCCATAAGAAAAGAAACTTGATCAAAAGACTATAAGTAAATTTTTATTAGATACGTTGAAAAGTCTAAGGGTTATAGATTTTATTGTCCATCTCACACTACTAGGATTGTGGAATCAAGGAATGCTAAGTTTCTTTAAAATGACATGATCAGTGGGAGGGATCGATTCAGGAATTTACTTTCTGCTCATGATCATACAAAATCTCAACCTTCCACTTCATAAGATAGATTGGTTCACAGCACTTCGATTCAAGAATTTACTTTCTGCTCATAATCATACAAAATCCCAACCTTCCACTTCATCAGATAGATTGGTTCACAGCACTCCACAAGTTCAAATTGGTGCTGAACAACCAATCATTGAATTTTCATAAGTTACTGAGAACTTTTCAGTGGATCAATCAGTTCAAGATTTATCTAAAGTTTCTAAATAAATAGTTGAATCACAAGCTCCTCGAGAAGATAGTGGTCCAACATTAAGATGATCTACTAGAGAAAAAAGATCAGCTATTCAGATAGATTGATTCATAGCACTCCACAAGTTCAAATTGGTGCTGAACAACCAATCGTTGAATTTCCACAAGTTACTGAGAACTTTTCAATGGATCTATCAGTTCAAGATTTATCTAAAGTTTTTGAACAAATAGTTAAATCACAAGCTCCTCAAGAAGATAGTGGTCCAACATTAAGACGATCTACTAGAGAGAAAAGATCAGCTATTCCTAGTGCTTATATCGTGTATTTGCAAGAATCTGACATATGAGCCAAAAATGATCCTGAAACATTTTCATAAGCCATGAGTTGCAAAGAGTTTGATTTATGGCACGATGCTATGAAGAAAGAGATAGATTCCATGAAGAGCAACCGAGTCTGGAACCTTGTAGAGTTGCCTAATAGGGCAAGAGTTATTGATTATAAATGGGTCTTTAAGACCAAAAGGGACTTATTAGGCAACATTGAGAGATAAAAGCGAGACTCGTTGCTAAGAGGATACTAAAAAAGAAAGAATCGATTACATGTAGACCTTTTCTCCTGAATCTAAGAAAGATTCTCTTCGTATCATTTTAGCATTAGTTATGCATTTTGACCTTGAGTTGCAACAAATGAATGTGAAAACAGCTTTCCTTAATGGTGATTTAGAAGAGGAGGTTTATATGAAACAACATGAAGGTTTCTCTTCTAGTGATGGTGAGCATTTGGTTTGTAAGCTTAAGAAATCTATATATGGTTTAAAACAAGCTTTCCGTCAATGGTATTTCAAATTTCATGGAATAATTTCTTCATTTGGTTTTGTTGAAAATTCCATGGATCAATGTATATATATGTGGATGACATTTTGCTTGCAATAAATGATAAGGGCTTACTGCATGAGGTGAAACAATTCCTTTCTAAAAATTTTAACATGAAAAATATAGGTAAAGCATCTTATGTCATTGCATTAAGATCTATAGGGACAGACCTCGCGGTGTATTAGGACTGTTACAAAAAATATATATTAATAAAGTTTTGAAGAGATTTTAGATGAAAGATTGTTCAACAAGTGTTGCTCTTATTGTGAAGGATGATCGGTTCAGTTTGAACCAATGCCCAAAGAATGAGCTTGAGAGAGAATCTATAAAGAATATTTCATATGCTTTCGCAGTTGGAAGCCTTATGTATGTGCAAGTCTGTACAAGACCTGACATTGCATATGCTATTGGGATATTAGGGCAATATCAGAGTAACCTAGGTATAGACCACTGGAGAGCTGCAAAGAAAGTCATGCAGTCCCTTCAAGGAACTAAAGATTATATGCTTATGTATAGACAGACGAACAATCTAGATGTGATCGGCTATTCAGATGCAAACTTTGTTGGTTGTATTGATTCTCGTAAATCAACGCTACATTTTTATTATGGCCGATGGAGCTATTTCATATAAAAGTGTCAAACATACTTTGACTACCACTTCTACCATGGAATTCGTATCTTGTTTTGAGGCTACTTCACATGGTGTATGGCTTAAGAGTTTCATTTCTGGGTTTAGAGTTATGGATTCTATTTTTAGGCCATTAAAGATTTTTTGCGACAACTCAGCTGCTATTTTTATGGCTAAGAATAATAAAAGTGGAAATCAAAACAACCATATCGACTTTAAGTACTTAGCTATTAGAGAACGTGTCAAAGAAAAAAAAAGTGGTCATTGAACATATTAACACTGAGTTAATGAGTGCTGATCCTTTGACTAAGGGCATGCCACCAATGAAATTCAAGGATCATGTAGAAAGAATGAGACTTGGTTCCACCTTGTAATTGTATATATACATTCAGTTTATTAATGAAACTCTTATGTATTCAGATATTTTCTCATATTTATAAACGCAACTTTATTTTGTTTGAGAAAATATATTTCATAATTGGACCAAGAATAAATATCAGGTTTGTTCATTAAGTTGTTATACATATAAAAAACTTGGGAAATGAAATGCATTGTAATACATAGTTGATATTACTCGCATTTAGAAGACTTATCTTTTCGTTTCTCAATGAAGTTATAGATCAAGGTTTGCACCAAGTGGGAGAATGTAACCATTTGTTGATGCAAACTCTTGGTCTTCTATGACCATTCTGGTGCAAACTTTTGGTTTTCTATGACCATTCATCTTTGCTATTGAAATGGTTATTAACATGTGTAATGACAATTTAGTTATCAATGACCATTCAATAGTGCTTAAGATGTGGTAACGGTAGGTAATTGAAAAGTCATTGTTGATGGAACAATGACTATATAAAGCTTTCATTTTGCTTGGTCCACACACTACTCTCTACATAGAAAATATACGCCATCATAATTGGGAGAGATAACTGAGAAACTGAGTAAATAAAAAAAACAAATTGAGATAAGTGTGAGAAACTGAGTAAATAAAAAAAACAAATTGAGTAAATGTAAACAATGGCTAGAGGAATGTGATTCCCTTCCATGATTTGAGTTTCTATCAGAAACATAATTAAGATCTTAGACAAAAATTCAAAAGCTTCAATAGATGATGATCTAAACTTCATCTGTACACTGTAAATTAAATATCAAATGTAAATTAAATATCAAATGTAAATTAAATATCAAACAATTTTTCCATCTCTGGAGCAAGTTTCAAGATTCTGATGTAGAGGTCCCATGATATCATTTTTTCGATCTGAGCATGAGGAAGCCTTTTCCTTGGTGTTCAAACATTAAAATTTTACTCCTCAGCGATGGTTTTAAAACGTGAAATTTTCTTTCAAGGGCAAAAGAACAAGACTTCCTAAAAACATATGAAGATGCCATAATGAAGATGAAAAAATGGTTTAGATATGATAATGCCTCCTACGGACATCTTCTCTATCTGATGAGGGGTAAAATTGTCATTACATTAAGGCCTATATCCATCAACAATTAGGTCGGGTCTAATCCCAACATCTCGCTAGCCAGCTGTTGTAGCCACCAAGTAGCGAAGATCAATCGCCTTTAGCAAGGTCGGATCGCCCCAGTAACACGAGCCATTCTCATTTCTCGGTAAGCTGAGGTATCCATACCTCGGCAATATGAGCCATTCTCATTTCTCGGTAAGCCGAGGTATCCATACCTCGGTGATACGAGCCATTCTTATTTCTTGGTAAGCTGAGGTATCCATACCTCGGCGATATGAGTCATTCTTATTTCTCGGTAAGCCGAGGTATCCATGCCTCAGTGATACGAGCCATTCTTATTTCTCGGTAAGCCGAGGTATCCATGCCTCGGCGATATGAACCATGATTATATCTCGGTAGCCCAAGGTATCCATACCTCGGCGTCACGAGCCATGATTATATCTCGGTGACTCGAGCCGCCTTTATGCCTCGGAAAACCAAATTGTTCTCTGCCTCAGCTAGACCGAAGCACTCAAAATGCCTCTGTAGAATTCGGCACGAAAGAGTCCATATTCGCTGAAACAGAATAAGATTCCAAACAGAGAATCATACCCAGGAGTGGCCTAGAGCCTACGCAATCGTGGAATCCCAAGGCATCAGCCAGCTCTCCTAGCCGTCGATCCTCTAACTGACAAGATACAAATCCTACTGATCTCGTGACAAACTCGATTCGAATCTGTTTCAAATCATAACAACTTTCGGTCCCCATGACGTGCCCAGGGAATCAGGTGATCCTCTATAAATACCACAACACTTCAACCTCTCAGGTAGGCATGAATCATCTTAAAATCAGGTTTCGTTGGTTCATTCGACGAGCTGAGTCGCCTCTTCATCAGTCAGTTCGTTAGCAGCTGCCGTCATCGGCGGAGATCTGATTCCCTCTCTAAGGTTAAGCAAAGAGAGGGGGAATCCTTGAAGAACTATCTCGGTCGATTTAACACGGCCATGATGAAAGTGGATCACCTTAACCATGAGGTGGTCATGTCAGCCCTAGCGGGCGGAGTGTTAAAGGAGAGTGACTTCTACCTGACGTTGGAGGTCAGTTACCCTTCGAACCTCTTCGATATGATGGCCCTAGCAGACAAGTACGCCATAGTCGAGGAATCGCAGAGGACTGCCTGTGCTGAGCTGGCAAGAAAGAAAGAGTCCAAGGGCTCAGAAAAACACCGATCTGTCCGTCAGTTGAGCTCACCTTGCCACCAAAGGGTTCCTTCACCATCGCCGAGGAACCGCACCTAGAGCCCGCCTAGGAGGTTTAACCGGTTCACCCCGCTCACTGCCCCGAGGGCGCAGATCCTCATGGAGATAGAGTATCAACTCCTTCGACCACCTCCTCTCCGAGGGGATGCGACCCGGAGAGACCCCACCAACTACTGCCGCTACCATCGGGACCATGGCCATGACACCGAAGAATGATGGCAGCTGAAGAATGAAATCGAGAGGCTCATCCAGCGGGACAGACTGAACCAATTCAGTGGAGCGCCCGAGCCAAGAAATGGGGGTAACCGCCAGCCCGAGCCTCAGCAGCCTCCTCCTCCGAATCTCCTGGTTGTTGGCCACATTAATGTGATCGATGCGGTTGGTAGTCTGTCGGGCCGACGGGATGAAGAAGAAGATTCGGCACCAAAGAGAGCATGGACTGATGGGCTCTCCTTCTCCAATGATGATCTCCAGAAGACATAGTTCCACATGATGATGCGCTGATTATATCTCTCAATCTAAACAATTATGATGTAAACCAGATTCTTATTGATGGTGGGAGCTTTATCAATGTTCTGTACCTCGATGTGTTTGCAAAAATGAAACTGCTCATGGAGAGTCTCCGAGCCGTGGACTCCATCCTAATGGGGTTCACTAGCGATGTTATTATCCCGGAGGGAGTCGTGACCTTAACGGTCCGGACAAGAACTTGGCCCTGTATTGCCACTGTTCACACAGATTTCCTGGTGACCAAGCTTCGGTCGCCATACAACGCAATCTTTGGGAGACCCAGCCTAATATCCCTGAGAGCTGTTGTCTCCATCCCGCATCTAGTCATGAAGTTCCCTACCGAACAGGGAATTGGGGGAGTTCGAGAAAGCCAAGCTATGGCTTGGCAATGCTTCGTCACCAGCCTTCAGTCCAAACTGCTTGAGGTTAATGGGCTGGACGCTCGGGAGGATTTTGCCGAGCATCGAGGAGAGCCAGCTGAAGAGCTGGAGGAGATACCGCTGAATGAAGCCCGGCCCGACCGAACTATAAAGATCGGATCGCTACTGAAGAGTCGGCTGGAGCTGATCGACTTTCTCCGACAAAATGCTGATGTCTTCGCCTGGTCTGCTTCTGATATGCCGGGGATCAGCCCAGATGTTCTCGTCCACCGTCTCAATATGGACGAGATGTTCCGGCCCGTTAAGCAGAAGAAAAGGAGCTTCGCCCCTAAGCGGCAGAAGGCTATTAAGGAAGAAGTCGACAAGCTTATCAAGGCTAATTTCATCCGGGAGGTAAACTACCCTAGCTGGTTGTCAAATGTTGTTATGGTAAAGAAGTCGAACAACAAGTGGCAGATCTGCATCGACTTCACCGACCTCAACAAAGCATGCCCAAAGAATAGCTTCCCTCTCCCTCGAATCGATCAGCTTGTAGACGCTAATTCGGGTCACCATATGCTGGCCTTCATGGACGCCTATTCGGGCTACAACCAAATCCTAATGGCACCCAAGGATGAAGAGAAGACCGCCTTCATAACCGACCGAGGTACATATTGTTACCATGTCATGCCTTTCGGTCTGAAAAATGCAGGTGCTACTTACCAAAGGCTAGTTAACAAGGTCTTCAAGGAACATATCAGCCGTAATATGGAGGTGTACGTCGATGACATGTTGGTCAAAAGCAAAGAAGCATCCCAGCACGAAGTGCATCTCTTATTATCAAAAGCCTCGGCCAGAGCTGAAGTGCATCTCTTATTATCAAAAGCCTCGGCCAGAGCCAAAGTGTGTCTGTTATCTTTAAAAGCCTCAGCTAGAGCCGAAGTGCATCTCTTATTATCAAAAGCCTCGGCCAGAGCCGAAGTGCATCTCTTATTATCAAAAGCCTCTGCCAGAGCCGAAGTGCAACTCTTATTATCAAAAGCCTCGGTCAGAGCCGAAGTGCAACTCTTATTATCAAAAGCCTCGGACAAAGCCGAACTGCATCTCTTGCTGCTAGAACCCTCGGCCAAAGCTGAATCGAATTTCTTGTTAATCTTTGAAGCCTTGGACAAAGCCAAGTGGCCCTGGCAGTTCTACACTAACGACAAGGCCAGTTAATTTCCCAGACATTTTAGCGCAATTGATACGTCTTATCATATTTCGGTGCAAAAAAGCAATCCCTCTCTCTGCCTACCAGCAGAATTGTGCAAATCTTTCCTCCTTAGGAAAAGACCTACTTAGCCCCTTTTTATCAGGCCGCGCCTATCTTGTGAACCAGTAAGGTTGCCCAGACCTCCCTCTGACTTGAACAGAGACCAATGCCTCTTCTGAAGGGGGTCAAACACTATGAAAATGCCTAACAAAAGCAGTGCTACCCAAGCACAATCGAAGGTTTATGAGCCGAGCATGACTTGGTACGCCTAAAACGAGCAAGACTGCATGGTCACGCCAAAAGGAAAAAGCAAACATCTGCGAAACACCGGAATATTTGAGCCCACTAGCAAAAGAAAAACACCGAAAAACAAATAAGAAGGGAGACGCCATACATCTTCCTCCCGCCGAGCCATCTTATTGTTCAGCTCCTGGATCTTTTCCAAGGCCTTCAATTTTGCTGATTTGTTTTCTTGAAGACCCTCCTTAAGGTCATTAATTCGGGACTGACAGTCCCCAACTTCTCGCCACGACTGGTCAAGATCAGCGGCGAGCTGAGCAACCTGCTCACTTCGCCATTTCAGCCGATTCTCCATGTCAGCAAATTCCTTCTTTAAGCCAACAAGCTGATCCCGCTGCCACCGGCACTTGTGCTCCTCTTCCTCAAGCTTCCTGCTCAAATTATTTTTCTCCTCAGCATGACTAGCCCTCAGCTGGTCCCACCTCTTGTCAACATGCCGTTGCAAGGCACTAAGTTCCTCGGCATGTTTGGTCTTGATCTGAGACAACTCCAGGCAAGCCTTATCCGACTGTTCGTGGAAACCCTGGAGCTCTTTAACTTGTACCTCAAACCGAGAGGCCCTCTCGGCGGCAATTCGGCTGGACTCGGTCATCTTCTCAAGATCGACCCTAGTAGACTCAAAGGCCCTGGAAAGCTGACTTGTCGAATCCACCCTCGACCGAAGGTCGGCTGCCTCCTTCTTAGCCTGGGCGCAGGCCCTAATGATCAAATTTAAATGCCAGTTCAACGCTCTTATGACCAGGGCAATATGCAGGGAAAACATAAGTTAGAAGCTACGACCTCCACCAACCTTTCGATGGGTAGCTCCACTTGAGCTTCGGCAGCCATCACTTCCTCTTCTGACCCCTCTACCCGAGCAGAGGTCTCCTCCATACGCAATGGGCTCTCCACCGCCGGTGACCGAAAGACATCCTACGGAGGGATCACCGGACGTACCAGTGACATCTCCTCTGCGTTGTCTGATACAATTACTATTTGGAGGGGAGAAACCTCGATGGCTCCCCCCGAGCTCCCCCCAACGATTTCCTCTGCTACTTTGCTCCCCTCCAGTAGGGGGCTCATCGACCACGGTTTGCGCTCCCGCTACCTCCCTTATTGGGGTAAGAGAGTGGTGACTGGTGCCAACTTTCTTCGGCCCTTTGAGCGAGACCTAGAAGGACGAGACCTCTTCTCAGGCCCGTGTTTGTCCCCAGAGCTGGAGCCCCTTTGGCACTTGCCCACTCTTTCCTCATCTAGCCCACAAACGTCGACCTTTCGGCTGAAAATGCAGAAAATGGTTCAACCAAATGGGAATACCCAAACAAGCCAACAGTCGTGTAAAAGAAAAAAGGATACACTTACCTTGGGGGTCGACAGAGCTAATCCCGACGGTGAAGAGAGCATCCTCAGCTAACAGAGTGCTAACCGATACCTCCTGACCATTGCGAAGGGTAGTCAGATCCCTTTTCTCCCAATCGCTGAACTCCAAACGCGCCTCCGGGTCCTTCACATAGTTTACCCATCCTCTCGAAAATCCAAGCCGATATTCCCTTCGGCAATAAGAAATCGGGACTTCCACCCCTTTATCGAAGAAGGGTTATCGAAAATCATCTTGAATGACTTCCGGGGGCCGATATAGGGCCACTCAGAGCTCCTTCTGAAGACCAGGTTGTAGCAAACGCGGAATAGGGGAAGAGTTGCAGTCACCCCAACACGACTGCACATCGAGACGAACCCAACAAGATTTCACCAATTGTTTGGGGCCACCATCGTTGGACATATGTTGTAGAACCTCATCACCTCCTGTATCAATGGGTGAAGAGGGAATCGGAGGCTTGCCCTCAAACTCTCATCATAGAAGAAAACCCCTCAGTTCAATTCAGTTGAAACCTGATGCTCGGTCCTTGGCGCCCATAAGGCTACATAGAGGAACTCTATAATGGCGACGGACCCTATCCAAATCGTCTAGGGTTACCTTAGAGGCAACATCGCCTGGACCACTCTTATTGGTTGAATGGGGGGTAAAACGCAAACAAACGAACGGGAGCTCAAAAAAGAGGAAAAAATCTCTATGGCAGGAACGAAGGAGGCGTTGCAGAAGGAACGTCACCCTAGCCTTCTTTAAATAGCAGATCCAAAAAGAAACCCCAAACACCGAAAAATTCCGATATGGGTGCCAAAAATAAAGGAGTCCCGCCACGTGAAGCTCCCACAATCGCAGCTTGCGATAAACTAGGCATCTTTTTCTTGAGCCATGATAAAAATGATGACGAAATGACGATTTGTTGTTTACGGAGTTATCATTACCTGACCCATCGGATTCCCCTGAATGAGGTTATTCTGAAATTCTACTCCCTATATCCGAATTTACACTTCGGACTAGGGAGTGGGGGACATATGATGAGGGGTAAAATTATTATTACATTAAGGCCTGTACACATCAACAATTAGGTCAAGTCCAATCCCAACATCTCGCTAGCTAGCTATCATAGCCACCAAGTAGCGAAGATCAATCGCCTTTAGCAAGGTCGGATCGCCCGAGTAACACGAGCCATTCTCATTTCTCGGTAAGCCGAGGTATGGATCGCCTTTAGCAAGGTCGGATCGCCCCAGTAACATGAGCCATTCTTATTTCTCGGTAAGCCGAGGTATCCATACCTCGACGATACGAGCCATTCTCATTTCTCGGTAAGCCGAGGTATTCATGCCTCAGCGATATGAGTCATTCTTATTTCTCGGTAAGCCAAGGTATCCATGCCTCGGCGATACGAGCCATGATTATATCTTGATAGCCTGAGGTATCCATACCTCGGCGTCACGAGCCATGATTATATCGGTAGCCCGAGGTATCCATACCTCGGCGTCACGAGCCATGATTATATCTCGGTGACTCGAGCCGCCTTTATGCCTTGGAAAACCAAATTGTTCTCTGCCTTGGCTAGACCGAAGCACTCAAAATGCCTCTGCAGAATCCGGCACGGGAGAGTCCATATTCGTTAAAACAGAATAAGATTTCAAACAGAGAATCATACCCAGGAGTGGCCTAGAGCCTACGCAATCGTGGAATCCCAAGGCATCAACCAGCTCTCCTAGCCGTCGATCCTTTAACTGACAAGATACAGATCCTACTGATCTCGTAACAAACTCGATTCGAATCCGTTTCAAATCATAACAACTTTCGGCCCCCACGATGCGCCCAGGGAATCAGGTGATCCTCTATAAATACTACAGCACTTCAACCTCTCAGGTAGGCACGAATCACCTTACACATTCACTTGGCTTTATGAAATCGATCACTCTATTAGAGCTCCAATCGAGAGCTTGAAGAAAGATTCTTCTGTGAAAAGTCTTCTCCTCACATCTGTGTGAATCTTCACTGACTTGGGCGTCGGAGGGTCCCCGTAGAGGACAACCCTAAGGAAATCCTTTACAAGCGCGAACTGTCTTGCAGGTTCCATCCCGGACGTCGAGATTGGAGTTCAGACCCGGAGCCGGAAGCGCATCCGAGTCGAAGAACGGATTTCATTGCAACACTATCTAAATTGTAAATTAGAAATTCTGCAAATATATATAAGAGCAACGAAAAGCAGAGAAGATACATAATACCTCAGGGTAACTTCTCAGATGCGAGTGTAATGTCCTTTCTGAAACATTCTTCTCAGTAAAGACTTTCTATTGATGGAACAACTCTTCTTCAGTACACGCTTTCTCCAACAGATACTCGTGCGTAGAGAGGTGGAAAGGTGAAACAGAATAGCAATACACGCTTTCTCCAAGCAGATACTCGTGCGTAGAGAGTTGGAAAGGTGAAACAGAATAACGAATAACAAAAGAAGCAGCCTCACAGCACAGACTATCATAACATTAATGAACCCCTTTGGTTTGTCCATGGAACACCTCCAACATTCATTCCAAATTAATATTGCAGAAGAAAAAAAGAAAAATATCAGTTACCATTGAAGGAAATAGTATTTTAAACTTAGACTCTAATTTGAGGAGCAAGAAAACTTTTTTCCTGTAACAATGATAAAGGAAGGAAGATCATTGAGAGGAAAGAAAGGTAGTATAGCTTCCAATTTATCTGTTCTGACTGCCAGCTATAAAGAGCAGCTTGAATTACTGTCACCCGATTTGTTATGAATCCCAAGTTCATTTCTAGCCTCCTAAGACAGACTTCACTTCCAAACCAACTTTTGGTAGCACACTTCTCATTTACATGTAGAAAGACCTGTTGGCCATAAGAAACAGCCTGGAACACAACATGATGTGGTATACCAGAGTCTAGAGTTCATATTTGGAGGGTTTTCATAAACATCACCGGAAAAGTTCAACAACTAGGATTTCAAATTTTAACAAATCATATTTGTTGGGCCTGCCTAATTTGTTTTGGGCTGAGTATGAATCAAAAATTGAATTAAATTAAATCATGAGTGACATAAATTTAAAAATTATTTTAATTCATTGAGTTAATCAATAAAAATTTTTATTTAGTCTGAGCCAGATTTGACCAATAATTTTAGGGTTTGTAGGTAAATGAATAAGAAATATATTCTTTTCTCAAAAAAAAAAAAATTTCTCGTCTCATCCTCGTCTTTTCCCTTTCATCCCCTTCCTCACCGTTCGTCCAGGCGTGAAGATCCGAACGGATGCCGCCAAGAGGACTGTCGCGTCTCGTGACCTATTGTACCACATCTTGGACGCTCGCGTGGCCTCCTCCAAGGCATAACGCCTCTACTTGCTGCCGCATCTCCGTGAGCGTGTGTGAGCGTGAGATCGTCTTCTAGAAGACGCGCAGGCTGAACCCGTGAGAGCTGGGCAAGTGGCCGGGGAAGGCAACGGAAGGAAAGAACGCGTGGGAGGATCCGCTGGACGGAAGGAAAGAGCGTGAGGACTGGCTGGTGACGGGCTCACGTGAAGTTCCGTCCAGAAGGATCTGGTGACGGGAGGCGTGTCCAGCAACACGTGAAATCCAGTAAGGAGAAAGGGAGACGTGTCCCGTGAAGCAGGCACCTTAGCAAAAGATGAAAACTCAGCAAGAAAATTTTACTATTCAATAACCTCAATAATATTTTTATTTAAATACTTTTTTTTTGAAGCATATCTTCTTCTATTCCCCCTTATTCCATCTTCTTTTTTTCTGGTTTATACTCAAAAAAAGAAAAGAAATACCTATAGAAGGCGCTGCAAATTCAGATGCATTTTGAAAAACATTGTGTTATCCAATATTTTTTTTTTTGTACAAATGAGAGGTCATACAGCTATAGTGCGAGGGCAGCCCAAGAGATCAAGAAAAAAATGCCTCTGAAGGGAAGGTTTCTATCGCCCTGATTCCAAATCCAATCAGTAGAGTACTGAGCTACATAGGAAGCAACCCAGTCGATTGTACAGTTTGCCTTCCGATAAATATGACGGGCTATGGTCACCACTGAGCCTTGTAAAAGTTGTCAAATGTCATAAAAAGCGGGTGAGCATCATTGCTATCCATCCTATCCTGAATCCATTCAATGACTGTAAAAGAGTTCCCTCGATGAGGAGCCTCTGAGCCCGTAGCTATTTGGTCACTCTGATGATACCAACCCATGCTTCTCTGAGCTCAGCTTCCGAAATAGTCCTGAAAGAAGGCCCCTTCGATCACCACGAGTCTCCCATCGTCGATCCGAATATGTACCCTGCATCACCATCAATACCGCGGATGCTGTCATCAAAGTTCACTTTAACAAACCCCAGTGGGCTCTCAAAAGATAGAAATCGCTCTATGGGCCGCTGCCAAAGCAACATGGGAGACCCAGGAGCCTGGGATAGCTAGGAGAGTGGCAGCATCAAATCGCATGTACTCCAATGCCAAGCATCTAGCTCTCAGAAGAATACATGGATTGGGACGACTTCTGCCTCAAAGGTCATTACATTTCTAGCTAGCCAAACCTGATAGAAAGCATGCTTCTTGTGTTGATCTTTAGTGGAAGAACCAGTGGAAGGAGTACGGACAAGCACCATCAACATCCCAAGGCCATCTCCCCACAAGTCTCCAAATCTGCCTCGCCTTGGGGCAACTAGGATTTCTTTGATGAGGAGCCACCTGCAGTAAAAATAATCTAGTATTTATTTTTTATTTTTTATTAAAAATGGAAGCATATAAGATTAAGACTACCAAAGCAAATTATTTTACAGATCCTATTATAACCTCAACTAGCTTCAAAGGCTACATAAGTTACGGAGTTGAGAATTAAGGGCCGGTTCAACAAAATATAAGGCAATATTGGGATACACTCTCTAAGGTTAATGGCTGCATACAAACACCTAAGTAATATCATGCGGAACTTTTCATCATGTATGCAGTACATAGCTGCTGATATACATACATGAGCTGATAGACGTACATATACTCATGTGGTTTATATAAACAAATGACATACATATGAGATACAGATTGAAATATTTTTTTTAGTGGCCGAACTTGCAAAAGATGTGGCAGCTTGATGGATGAAAATTATTAGTATGTAAATGAATTTGTTGAAACAAGCAGGCATAAAAATACATGTTATGAATTTGTTGATTTATGTCCAACTCCCTCACATTGCCACCACCCCCTTCTTCAAATACGTGTTACAACAAGATCAAAAAAAAAAAAAGGGAGAACGAAGAAGCAGGAGAACGAAAGGGCTCCCCCAAAAGTCCCCATTATAAGAACTTCGCTAGGCAAAGGGAGAACAGAGAAGCAGGAGAAGGGCCGCCTAGCAAGGGTTTCTCCAGAGATCGAGATTGCAGAGAGAAAGAGTGGCGGCTAGGGTTTGCAGAATGGGGGAGAAAAAGGCTGATGCCGACTTTTTTAGCATCGTTAAATTCTTTAATTTCCCCTAAGCATCGAAAAGAAAGCTGCTATCCAACGCATTTATTGTAGTGTTTACTGGAAGAAAGGAACCACGTTGGCCTAAGAATATAGAAGCTTTGGTGTCTAGACCGTAAACTTTATGATCATTTGGTTGTGCGCCAACAGCCTCTAAGAAGATACGGCCACTCTTCTGTGGCGAAGGGTCAAGGACTCTTCCTCTTCTAATGGCTATGTGGTTTAAGAGGTTTGAAATAATAGCTCATCCACATGCCTGCAAGGAGTACATATCAAATATAATGCAACTCATATTGGAGGAAATATATCAATAAACACATCATGTTTTTAATGATTTACTTACTTCGATACGTTGGGAGCGACTATCGACCCAAGACCCATCTTTTCTCATGTGGATTCCTTGAACAACTGCTAATGCCCTGGATCAGTGCCTTCCTTCAGCCTCTAAAAAATAAAGTTTTAAATTTGTAGTTACGCTCATTTTAAAATATTTATTAATAAGTATACAAAATGAATAAATTTATATACTTACAAAACGATGTCGATGCTTCTCAATCGAAATGGATCCACTGTGTGGCAAGAAAGATCAGTACCCAAACCACCTTTCTCGGATCGATGGTTCGAGCTAGCTATGGCCGACCTCCTCTGCCACTCAGGATCCATCCACTGCTACTGCCAACCATCCCATATAGAATCAGAGATATGAGCAGGGCATTTTGATGCCCTCGCCAGTGATATAAATTATCAGAGTATCGGCAGCGAGCAAGTGAAGTCCAAGCTATTCTAATAGGAGTTAGGGCTGGATCCCACTCAAATTCTTTTTACAAGTAGAAAAATTATGAATATGTATTGTAATAAATAATTATACAGATAAATATTGATAATATGATATTATAAATGCAATTAAGCATCATGCAAATAATGTATACTAACCTTGTACATATAATTCTATATCAAATTGAAATATAATCAAAATCTAAATATATAAATAATAGTTAACGCAGTTAGCTAATATAATAAATGAACAAGTTTAAAATTCTATCTGCATAATTATAATTATAAATAATACCTAAAACTCTATCCAGTAGACTCCCTCACCTTCTCACTGATGCACTCTCAAGTAGCCCTCCGAGTCTGTACACCTCTTAAATATATCTGTGATGGCCTTAAGACAACATGTCTCTCTACAAATCTATGCAAGTATAGTAAAACATAAGATATAATTTAATAATGGCAATTGTATGAACAAATTTATATAATGATAGAAATACACTTACTGGCCATCAACCAATAGAAGCCTCCTTCTCTCATCGAAGGAAGTACTGTCGCCTGACAATGGCCTGTCAGATGATCCTGGCATTTCATCAACATATGTCTCGGATATGTTGCTCCTATCCAGAGGAGCTATCATGTGTGCATCAGAAAGAGAGTTATCGCCGTGCCAGTAGAACGCCTCCGAGCTATGAATCATCCATGATCCCTTATAGTACTGTATATATAGTAGAATCAGAATGAATCCGAAAAAAGCATAAAACAAAATTTTTATTTTAAATTATAATCAGAGGTATAAATACTTAGTCACTATCATTTATATTCTCAAGTTCAGATTCTTCATTTGATTTTGTCTTGGATTGCAATTTATATTCATCTTCTTCATCATTTGAGACCTTGTTCACATCCTCAATTTCAAATGAAGCACCAGTTGGATCATTACGGATTGGATCGGATCAAGCGAATTATCTTGGATTGCATGTACTTCATGACATCTTCTTGAAAGCTAGAATTCAAGTGTTTTCGTAGATGAGCTTATTGCATAAAAATGGTTGCCCATGGCTTTATTTTACTCACAGCCCACCAATCTCGCTTATCATTTTAAAGGCTTGGATATGTGGAGTAGTATACTTAGTCAGCTTAAGATGCTAGAATGAATAGTTGATCATATTTGTTCAACCTTCTTCTATGACATACTTCAACAAGATTATAATCTTTATGCACTTTAGTCCTTACATTTGGAGTTGGATCAAACCATTCACATTTGAACAATATAATGCATTTAATAGGCCAACCAAGATACTCAACTTCAACAATCTCCTGCAGCTTTCCGTCTTGCGATCTGCACCAACGGTTTGATCTTGCACACATACCCTCCAATTTGAGTTGCTCTTAAAGAACCTAAATACTCAACTTGAAACTTGTACCCATTCATAAAATGTTCGATGTATGTATTAACTTTAGACAATGGCCATTGTGCTAGAAATTTAATGAAAATGTTATCAACATTCGAAAAGAATTATTAGTCTGAAAAATCAGGAAAAATTAGTTTGTATATAGTATTTACTTGTTAACATATAAGCAATGTGTCAATTTAATACTTAATCGTTGAACCAATATACAAACTCAGTATAAAGTTTTAATCTAATTTCATCATCGTTGATGTAAGGATCTTGTTGTCTCCATATTTACAAAACATCCTTGAAATAACAGTTTATGTTAATTTAGTTGAAAATAATATAAAGAAATCAATTAAGTATCAAAGTGAATGAAAGAAATAATATCTTACCCTATAAATGGTTTTATTTCGGAGCAATTCATAAGAATATAATTGTGAGCAGCTTTAAACTCTTTGTTCAACACATATCTTCTATTTTTGATGCCAAATGGCCTCCCAACAGTCTTGAAAATGAGATGAGCTTCCATTATCTGCTCTAAATGGCTGTCCACAACCATCTAAATTACGTGGCATATTTTAATTCTTAGTTTGGACATGTTCATCAAAGTAATGTGATGCAAAATTTGATAACTCCTTCACCAAATATGCATTGCATATGGATCCTTCAACTCTTGCCTTATTTTAATTTTTTTAATTTCTTTATGTACCTAAAAGTTTAAATTTAAAAACAAAATAAGATACTTAATTTAGTGAAAATAATAAAATAAAATTTGTATGAAAAGTAATTACCACTCAAATGGATACATCCAACGATATTGAATAGGTCCAGCAATCCGAGCTTCGTATGCCAAATGAATAGGTAGATGTTCCATGCAATTAAAAAAACTTGAAGAAAAAATTTGTTTTAACTTGCATAAAATAATTGGAATCTCTTCTTCAAGTCTTACCATGTCATTAGTTCTAATAACTTTAGCTGTTAGCTCTTTAAAAAATATACTGATCTCTGTTAATGCTTTTCACACATTGGTAGGCAATAATTCATGAAATGCTATAGGCATCAATCGCTACATAAAAATATGGCAATCATGACTTTTCATGTCAAAAACTCTTAACTTATGTATGTCCACATCTACCATGTTTAAAGCATATCAATCAGAAAATTTCAATCCTTTCAACCAATCACGCAATACTACTTTCGAATTCCTATCAAGCATGTAGCAAGTCTTTGGATATTTACCATCAACAACTGATATTGCAAGTTTGGGATGCCGACAATACTTATTGAGTTCCTCTCTTGATTTAACAGTGTCCTTTATTTTTTCTGAAACATTCATCACTATATGAAATACGTTTTCAAAAAAATTCTTTTTGATATGCATCACATTAAGGTTATGTCTAATTAGATTTATACTCCAGTAGGAAAACTTCCAAAAAATAATTTTTTTCTAGCCATGCTCTCTACATATCCAACCATTTACTGTATTGCACCATCTTCCAAAACATTCATTAACCCCAACTGCTCAATAGAGTCTAATATTTCTTTCCTACTCAGAATAGGTATGCATCTTCTTTAATCACTGTGTTCTTAAGAAATAAAGTATTATTTTTTTCTAAGATGATGCCTAGATGAGAAACTTTATGTAATTATCAAACCATGATTGTTTACCACTTTGCACAATATGAAAGTATCTGAATTCTTCATACAATAAGGGTAAGCTAAATGGCTAGCAATGCTTTACCCAGAAAGTATGGCATATGCCAGAAAGTCACTAATTTTTCATATTAAGGCTATTTTCATTATAAAATTTGTTTCATTGAAATATCATAGGTCATAATCCCTTCTGCCCATAATAATTTTAGCTCCGAAATTAGGGTTGCAAAAGACATCTATCTTCTCTTTAGGATTTGATGGCCCTAGTATTAACACTATCAAAAACATGGAAGAGTCTTTCATGCATAGCCGGGGGGATAAATTAAGGATAGTTACAATTACTGGCTAGCAAGAGTATTGTTGTTCAATTATTCAAATGATTGAAATCCGTCTGTGCATAGAGCAAGCCTAATATTTTTTTTTCAAATAAAAAATAAGGATGCATATTATTAAAATGCTTCCAAGCAATAGAGTCTGACGGATGGCACATAACACCTCTCTTCTTCATGTTCTGCAGGCCATCTCATATCTGAAGCTGTAACTTTTGATTGATGCATCCTTTGCAACCAGGGTACCAGTGGAAAGTAATGCATTTTTTTGAAAGCCACAGTCTCGTCTAGTTGAACTTCTCCTTTCCATAAACCGGGATTCATCACAAACTTTACAAAACTGTAAATCTGCATCTACACCCCAAGAAAGTATGCAATTATTCTTTCAACAATCAATCTTTTGAACAAGTAAACCAAGTCCATGCAATAATTTTTTTATTTTATAAGATGTATCACTGATAATATTATCAGATGGCAGAACCTCCTTCATTAATCCAGCAGCTGAATCAAATGCCGCTTTAGATAAGTGATGTTCAGCCTTAATGTTCAACAACTGAGCTGCTACAGACAGTTGCGAATGATTTTCACACCAAGCCATAATTGTTCATTTAAAGCACCTAGCATGTCATAGAAATATTGGCTTTTCGGATTTGATTCTTCATAAAAGGTAC
The DNA here is from genome assembly GCA_900491605.1 of Calamus simplicifolius. Taxonomy (NCBI): domain Eukaryota; kingdom Viridiplantae; phylum Streptophyta; class Magnoliopsida; order Arecales; family Arecaceae; genus Calamus; species Calamus simplicifolius. Next base: position 228,374 of record UESW01004348.1, on the reverse strand, counting down.
CTTGATTGAAGCCAAACCCCCTGCATCCATCACCATTTCTTTATATTGATTTAAATTGTCATATTAATTATAATTCTTAGATGCCATGTAATAATTTTTGATGCTACATTATAATTCTTTGCTATTTCATAGACTATATCTGCTCCTTGATTACTTGATTCTTCTCTAGCCTCAGTTTCTCCATGGCAGTACCAGTTGTAGTAACCGGACAGAAAACCTTTTGTACAAAGATGAATTTTAACTATTTAACATCCTATAAGCTTTATTTTGCACTTTCTTATATCCATCCATCCACTCTGGTTGACTACATGCAAATGCAATAAATTCTTCTATTCCATTAACAAATTTAGAATTAAAAAATATCCTTAACCCTTTGATACATCCACGAGCGATCAACATTTATTTTTAAATAATTATGTACGACCTAAAAAATATATTTGAATAAACATTGAATCAACAATATTGATATTAATATTTAATTAATAATTAATTCATCAATACAAGTAATAAATAACTATAGTGACATATCGCATTGTTTTTTAAATCATAATATTGTAATGCAATAGCAAACTGATATGTCATTTTTAGTGCACTGCATTCAAATGACGTCATAAAAAATCAATGCTAAAACCGATTGCTAAATTTTTTAATATTTTTCAACATTATACAACATATTAATCAGAAATAATTAACTTATATAATCAACAATCAATATATAACATCGCATATAACTAACACTGAAATAACATATTTTAATATTACAAAATTCATATCAAATATATAATATAAAATTATTTTGAATGCACATCATATTTCCTACCAGCAATACCGGTCGAAAGGGAGGCGACGATGGAAAGATCGGCCAAGTTGGGTTCAGGCCGAGTGGTTGGGCAGAACCGAGCAAGGGGGCAGCTGAAGGGGGGACCAAGGGGGGCCGGGGCTAGAGGGGGGCCAGGGCGGAATTAGCCAACTCGGGGGGGGGGGGGGGGCACCAAAGGGGCCAGGGGGAACTGGCCAAGGGAGACCGAACGGGGGAGGGGGGAGCACCGAAGGGGGCCAGGGGAACCGGCCAAGGGAGACCAGAAGGCCTGGGGGGGGGGGGGGAAGGGGGCCAGGGCCGGGGTGGGGGTTTCCGAGAGGAACCGGCCAAGGGGAAGGAAGGGGGAGCCAGGGCGAGGGGGGTGGGGTTTTCCGAGAGGAACCGGCCAAGGGGGGGAAGGGGGCCAGGGCCAGGGTCGGGGGGTGAGCCAAGGGGGAGGGGGGGAGCCAGGAGCTGACGGAGGGTCGAGGGGGACCCGAGCTTGGCCGATGCCGAGGGCGAAAGGTGATCGGGAGAGGGAGGAGGGCCAGAGGGGGAGCGGGCGGGGTGGAGGGAGAAGGCCGCATGCAAGATCTAGTGATCTGGTGCGCAGCCCGAGTCAAGAGGTGATTCACATGCCTCGCTAATCGGGCGCACGCGCATCGTTAACCATGCGTGCCAGCAACGGATGCGTGTCCCAATGATGTGCGCGCTCTGCTAATTAGCAACACCATTCTCGCGTTGCTAATTAGTGATGGCGTCGCTAATTAGCAACTACTCAGCAATGGCCTTTACATCGCTAATTTGGTTTGTCACTAATTCATCGTTAATTTATCACTAAATTCTTTCGTGTGCTGTTGCATCGTTACTTAGCGACGATTATTTTTGGCATCGCTGGGCGTCATTAAAACCAAAAATTCTTAGTGTAGTAATTATTTTATGCTACTCTAACCGTTTCCATTTATATGTCATGGAATAATATTTGACGAGTTAGTTAGGGAGAAAGAAAGATTACTTTCAATTAAGAAAAACTTAGAAGATAAAAAAATTAGTGAAAGAAGGATCTAAGTCTTCTTTTCCTTCATTAATTTTTCATAACTATCGGTACATACCATGGTAGGAAATTAAAGTCCTTATTCTTTTCTTTTGCTACTTGATCTGATCAAACAGAAGGATTTTCTCCAACATAGTCAACTCGAATCTTTCATGAGAAAATTTAAAGACAAAAAAATAATGAAAGTATGGTCTTGATATTTTTTTTCTTCATTAATTTTCATGATCTTCAGATTATGGTATATAATATTATAGTGGAAAGTAGAGCCTATACTCCTTTATTCTATTTTTCATATCATGGCATATGCCCTCTTTTTATGCTAGTAAGGTTCTTCTAATTTGAGTTTAATTTCTCTTTTAGTTAGATCAGAATGATTTTTCATTCTTTTATTTAAGGTTGCAATATGGAATCGATTTTATATGAAACCCTTGTAATTTCATAAATCTCCAATAGTGACGTGTCAACAGGTATAACTTTGGTGGGCTTGAGAATATCAGGATATATAACTTTGGTAGGCTTGGGAAGAATATCGGGCCCTCAGTAATCATGAATTATGGCAATCTTAGGATGGAGTTGCAAAATTTATAGCTAAACGAACGCTAGTGGCATTGTTCCATGGTATATAATGATCGTTTTTCAGAACCGTTCCTAGTCTCTATGGAACTAGTAATTTAAAAGTGGTCATGGCGTCATCCATTGAAGCTCTGAACAGTGGAGACCCCTGGATCAATGCCAACGTCCAAAGTATACTTTATTAGCTAACTTCTTAAATTTCCATCCTAACATCATCTGTTTGACAGGCATTATCCTATATGAATTAGCAGGTGAACTAACGCAACGCAAACAAGCAGCCACTTCAAAGCTCCCAACCAAACAAAGGAACCGGAAGCCGACGAGAAGGCCAACCACCAAACTACCACTTGGCCCAGTCACCCTCAAACTCCCACCATAAATACTGGACGATTAGCCTCTTCCCCCATCACAAGCTTGAGCACCTTTTACTCAGTTTCTGCAGCTCAGCAAGACCAGCAAACCATGGCTTCGAACACTGTCCTCTCCTCCTTGTTCATCCTCCTTGCACTTCTGTTCCTTGGCAGCTGTCAAGCATCTCGCCATCTGTTGGATACTCCGGAGGTGGAGTCTCCGCCGTATCCGAAGATCCCAGCCCTCCCTAAGCCTGAACTCCCACCGCTGCCTGAAGTTCCAACTCTTCCCAAGCCTGAGGAGCCGACTGTTCCAAAGGTTGAGCTGCCACCATTGCCGGAAATCCCGAAGGTCGCACTGCCTCCTAAGCCTTCCATCCCAGACATCCCAAAGGTTGAGCTGCCTCCTAAGCCTTCCATCCCAGACATCCCGAAGGTCGAACTGCCTCCTAAGCCTTCCATCCCAGACATCCCAAAGGTTGAGCTGCCTCCTCAGCCTTCCATCCCAAAGGTCGAATTGCCTCCTAAACCCACGATCCATGGATTCCCTTCCATTCCCAGCACTGTGCACTCTCCATCCCATGCAGCGACTAGCCCATGATGCAGTTTGCATGGCATCTTAATTGTGGGTTTATTTATTTGCTACATCTGGAGTAGAGTCATGGGAATAGCTACGGACCATTAGCTCTGGTTCTCATTGGAGTTGATGACTGGGACATCAGAGTTGTATCATTGTCTTCTGTGGTCTTCTTTTCCTTTTATTTCTTGTATGGAATCGTATATGTTTATTGTTGTCATTTCAGGTTGGTTTCCGAGCATTTAGTTGTTTGTATTTATTGTACGTCATGCATTGCCTTTCTAGAACATGTGCCCAGGAGTCTTGTGCTAATAAAATTTGTTTCCCTTGTGTTTGTTCTTCAAAATTCTCTCTCTCTCTCTCTCTCTCTCTCTCTCTCTCTTACTTATTTACTTGAGAACAAAAATATTTGGCTACGTTTGAATGGAGCAAAGTTCACATCTATCATTGAAACTATACAATTTATTAATTTCTAAGATGAAAAAAATGAAATAGATGGGATAGCATTGGAATCCATAGGGATTCAAGGATGAAAAAGATGATCATCCTTACTTCACTACATTCAAATAAGCTAAATTCGAGATTCGATCATCTTTCCACACAAATACCAAAGTCATTTCATCTTTTTTTTTAACTTTTTTTATTTTAAAAATTTGTGTAATATGTGGATTTAAAAATGAAGGATATGATCAGATCTAGGCGTTAAGTAATGGCCTAAGCCAGAGCACACCTCATATCAAATTTTCAAGAGAAATTGGGATTCAGCTTGCATTCTATGTCAGGTGCCAATCTTCTACCTACCGGACTACTGAAAAATTAAGTTATGAGAATCAATATCGTTGTAAATGGATTTTTATATTTGTTACTACCGGGATGCTAGCCGAGATCCACCAATCAATGGAGTTTGTGCAAGGGACAAGAAATTTTGACTCAAGAAGAAAATTTGACTCAAGCTGAGTCAGATCCCATTTAATCATGAATATTACATCATTTATATAACTAACGTACATGCATACGTACAAGGAAGGTGCCAACCTATTAAAGTTTGTGGGGTTTGGATACTTACAGCAGCCTGATTTTGAATACCTCCTCCAGCATAATTCGCAGTATTGGTGAACTCCAAAACAAGTCTTGCCCACCTTCTCGAAAAAGGAGAAGCAAGTTTGTACAACAGCCATTACATATACTTTTTCACAGCCTCTTATACTCTTCCATAGTTCATTTGATGTAGTTAAAAACAATGTTCAAGCAAACAACAAGACATATTTCTTTAGCTTCTCATTTATCAGCATTAGACATACACTATCAGAAGTTAACCTTTCAGCGAGGAACAAAATCCCTCAATGAAAGTCAAAAATTCATTGGTGAAGAGTTTCATCGAAGGATTTCCAAAAAAATCCGTCCCTTATAATATATGATGTTGGTGAAAGTTCCTCAAGTAATAATTAAAGTCTTCCTCAGAAATCTCTTGGTAATTACTAAGGGATCTAAAACTTTCGGCAATGAAATTTTTCTTTGTGAAATTATAGTTCATTTGCCAAAAACCAACCATTTTTCAAGGGATTCACTAACCAAAATGCGCTCAGAAATCCTTCGGTGATTACCAATTGGGATTCATCGAGAAAATTTTTCTTGCTAAAAATTGGTTAACTGAATGATTTGTAAGGAATTTGAGATCCCACTATTCACCGTGATTTGAACCTGCAACCAACTAATTACGAAGCGAGAAGATCCCACTGTTCAACCACTTAACAAAGGACCAAAGGGTTCAAAGGCTAGCCCTTTACCGCTACATCAATCTTAAAATTTTGATAAGATTTGAACGAGTTAGAGAGAGAGGGAGGAATGAGAAATTTTTTTGTTTAATTAGTTGTATTAAAAATTAGTACATAATATTAATTTTACTTATGACTTTTATTTTTATGCTAGTGAGAGAATTGGTAAAATACATATGCTTGGTACAAGATTTTAAAATCACTAATGGATTTATAAGAAAAATTCTTCTCTGATATTATTTTTTATTCTAAAAATATCTTACTAGCACCAAGGGATTTATCCCTTAGTAAATCTCTAAGGAACCAAACTTTTCTTACAAATTTCTTGCTAAAAATAGTTTAAATAATTACTCACTGATCACAGATTACCAAGGGATTTTTAAGAAATTTATCAAGAAAAATATATCCCTAGCAAATCACTTAGAGATTATTTATTGAAACTAGATTTTGAATGTAATTTAAAATCCCTTAAAAATTTCTTTCTAATCGCTTGATAATTTTTTGAGGGACATATCCCGTAATAATATCCCTTGGTGAAAGGCTGATTTCTGATAATGATACATACATATATATATAATATATATATATTATATATAATCATGAATATTATATGTATATAATAAATATATTATATTATATATGTATATATGTATGTATATAAACTTAATAGTTTGATGTCTTATATGTTCTTATATGTATATAAACTATTATATTATATAAAACATTAGTGTTGTTGATGTCTGTAGATAGGTTTATCTTATTTTACAAAATGCATTTCTTATACTTGAATTTGAATTTTAATCAAGGATATCAAACTAAACTGCTAAGGTCTTTAAGCAAATCGTGTGCACATTATTATATGTTTATCTGCTGCATACATCAACAACACTAATGTCTTATGTGTATATAAACTATTATATTATAATATATATGTATGTATATAAACTTACAATATAATTATATTATATATATAACTAGCTTCTCATTTAGCAAAAAAAAAAATTATGCATTTCGTAAAATAAGTTTAAGATAAATCTATCTGGATCTTCTGCATCTTAAAATTAATAGTTTATCTGCATATTTTACGAAATGCATTTCTTATACTTGAATTTGAATTTTAATCAAGGATATCAAACTAAACTGCTAAGATCTTTAAGCAAAACGTGTGCATATTATTTCGATTTATATCTTTGTTTGGGAGACCTTGCTTTGAGAAATCGGCTTATTTTTAATATTGAGATATGCTAAGAAGTCAAAATGCTGATTGCTGTTGATAAGTTTTGGGGGGTGTGAATGCTATCTATGGTTTACTTTCGAAGCACGTTTCCTGCCTGACTTCAGAGATGGTGGAAGGTAATGACTGTGCTTTTTTAAGGTAATATACATTATACATATGTAATGGAATGCCTTTCACATTGCTGCAGTGCTTTTTTATAGTGACTCTTGGGTTGTACATCAGACAAATGTTATATGTCTAGCAAGAGATCTAGAAGCTTATTTGTTGTTTATATTGTTTGCTAGGTTTATCCTTTCAATTATACAAGGCCAATGCCAGTCTTGAAGGAGATGAATTCTCTAAGTATTTATTTGATCTACTAGTTTCTAAAGATGCATGCATTTGTAATTTTATTGGGCCTATCATAAACGGTTGATAATATTCATCATGTTGGAGGATTCTGCAAACAATATTATATCCTATTCATGCCATATATAGTTAGTTTGGAAGTTTCTTTTTACCTTTAGTGTCTATGTTATTCTCTCCTTATTAATTGCTTGTTATTTTCTGATCATTGAAATGCAACTGGAACATGAGTATTAGCGTATTTGTGATGATAATGGTCCGTTTCTTGCTAGAATCTTGCAGTCTAATTGACAGAAACATAAAGCTTTTAGGTCTGTTCACTTGAATGCTTTTGTTTTTGTTGTCATGACATACGAATTTTACAAGACAATTATGTCAGTATCAGTGATTTTATTGCTGAAGTTATCATCAATCATTTTGATTTAGTTTAGATACTTGAAATTTCTAATTCTGATTAATACTCTGTTTTCTCAAAATTTCTACAAGAGCACACATTCTTGTAGGCATTAAAACAAGCCCAAACCATGGATGTTGGCTGATTGCAATATATGTGGTTTTCCACAATGAATGAGAAAAGTCCTTGAGATGAAAGTAACCATATCATGGGTTGTGCTTCATGCTATCCCGACACACTCTTTCGTGAACTTAGTTAGGTCTCTTATTGTGTTACAGGAGTGCTTGAAGAAATTGAAAGCAGAAAATGGAGAAGTTCAAGTCGGAAACATCACCATAGATATGGTATAGCTCTAGAAGATTGCATTTGATTATCATTCATTAGTGCTGATTTTATAATAATCTATATATGATAACTGTGCAACTAATTTCTTGGATCCTAACTTGCTTTTACCTAGGTTATTGGTGGAATGAGAGGAATGACTGGCCTACTATGGGAGACATCTTTACTTGATCCAGATGAGGTGCATTTTCATGCTTTATTCTACATGCCACATGATACAGAATCATAGTTTAATATGATGCTGGCTTGACAATACATTTTTCCTTTAAAAGCTTTATGTTCTGCTCAACGTTGGCAACTTAATCAATTCTTTGTTTCCAGGGCATTCAGTTTAGGGGCTTCTCTATACCTGAATGTCAGAAACTGTTACCTGCTGCGAGTCCTGGGGGGGAACCATTGCCTGAGAGTCTTCCTTGGCTTCTTTTGACCAGCAAGGTGATCATTTAGTATGCTTATCTTTATGGTGATATATTTACTGCTTTCTTGTGTATTAACTTGAGGTTTTTATTTGGAGATATGTGGGTTCACTAGTCAAATTCAACCACAGTTCTCCTGATTTATTTCATGTATTGTTCTGTCTGTTAACATTAAGGTTGTATTTGATAGAAAAAATATTATCCATGGATAAGTGTATGGGATAGAGTTTGTCCCCTGGCTATCCCTAGGGATATTCCTTGGCTATCCCATTGATCATTTCAAATGCAAAAAGGTAAACCCATAGGATAACTTTTTTTTACTCTTATTTGGAGGGATAACCAGCTATTCCTGCATTTTTTAGGGAATAAATTGAGGGGATAACCCATGGTTAACCATGGTTAACGATGGATTATCCCTTTGGTTAACTTTATTTCCAGCTATCCCTTATAGTTATAGCTTTTGGGAATAAGAGGGGATATCCTCTGGATATCCCCTCTTATTTCCTATTTCAAACACTACCTAAAGATGAACATGGTAACCTGTTATTATTGTTGTGCGATATGATATCATAGCATAGACAATGACATTTCTGAAGTAAAGAATTGTTACATCCGGCGTTCATACCCTTGCTTTTGTTGCAAACTTACATATATGTCAGTGGCCATAAACATCAAACTTATTATCAAGAATCTTTTTCTCCAATGAAATTATATTTAACCTGTAGAACATGTGTTTTGGATTCTCAACAATTCTAATGGTATATTCATCTGCATCTTTGATTTGCCATAATATCTTTTTTTGTCATTTTAAGAATGAGTAATTCTTGTTCCACTTGCCATTCCATCTCCAAAAGGTTTTTCCATTCTTTGTCTCGGTACAGATAGGTTATAGATATTTACTAGAACTATTATGGTAGTAGAACTGAAGTGCCTGAATAGGGGGAAGAATTCTGCTTGCTAATAAAATTAATGACTTTCAACATCTGTATTTTTGAAACTTAAACTGTTTTGTTGGGAAAGGCTGGTGGAGCTGTTTATTCAAGGGATGGACAATTAATTATGAAGATAAATGATAAGCATGACGTCTTTGTTGCCTTTTGGAGATGGAATGGCAAGTGGAAGTCATAGAGGGATTGACCTGTAGAAGAATTGCATTAAGCTACGAGTGTATGGTTTTGTAACGATTTAGGGTCTCAGGTGATAGGTAGTCTAACAATATTCTTGATAGTTCAAATTATGTTACGAGGGAGATTAATGATGGGAACTATTGAAGGACAAGGCAAAATGGATATTGGGCAAAGGAATAGCTGATATTCATTTTTTCCATTGCTGAGCTTCCAAGCTGAGAGCAGTAGTGGTTCTTTTTCTTTTCCAAAGTCTTGCACAACATTTTTAACATGTGCTATAAATTAAGATGTCATGGCATGGAGATCATTTGAAAGAAACTTTTTCACAATTGGATTGTAATTATTAAAGGCCATGCATTTTATCATGCATTTCAAAGAGTTAAAATGATGACAAAGGTTTACTGGTTTAGTGATCCTGGACAAGAGAAGGCAGCACGCCACTTTTTTGCCCTTCAAATTGCCACAGGTTATTCATCTACGTCAGCGGTTACTTTGACTGCTGCTAAGTATCCCATTATAATGAGTTAGTAAGCAAACTATGCTTTTTGAATCCAATCAAGCAATAAAAGAATGCAACTTTGTTTATAGTGGAGAGATCTTTTGAGATAGGAGAGGACAGGAATCAAGTGCTTGAGTAGGAAAGCGACTGGCATGGACTGAATGGTTTGCCTAAAAAGCATGATTGAAAGTGCATGATTGAAAGTTCAAAACTTTATTAATTGTTGTATTTTACTGGAAGCTTATTTAAGAGAATAATTGTTTTCATTGTACTTATATGGTCCAATCCTGAGAGAGAGATCTATAATTATAGAACAATTTTCAATAGCATTATTTTCATGAAAGTTAGTGGTGAAAGAATAATTGCTTAGCTCTTTTTATTTTTATTTTTTATTTTTTTTTATGTATTACATAGTATCTTTGGACAGCAGTTCTACATTTATTGAAAAGAATTATTGTTTTATCAATTGTAAGTACTTTAATGGAAAGGAAATTAAGGATGATAATTAGTTCTCAGTGAGGTTTCACTTCAAAAACATTTTTTTGCATTTCCATTTGTTCTTACCAAACGTGGAGCCACATCTATCCTCCTAGTTGGTACCCATGCTCTGGCATTATGTAGTTGGCTAGTTTTCTTCTGCTTGATCAATATCCTGAAACGTAGCCATTTAGTTTTTCTGTATGATAACCTGACAGGTCAATGAAGGTTTTTTTGTGATATTTTTTTCTCAACATGATGCCTTGGTTCAGAACAGCACCTTTTTCCAACTTGGGTTGTTCGCAACCATAAGTTAATGCCAACTCTGTTTCATTTGCTATCAAAACAGCATCAGATAAAATTGCCAAATGTTATCGCAAATAATACTTTTTTCTTGATGATTTGATCTCTACTCCAAGCTGCAACATTTCTGAAAATTGGAGCTATTTCTCTATAATAAGAGCACTAATGAGACATTATGGTGTTTCCATATCTATATATTTATTAAACTAATTATTTTGTTATTTAAATGCATCAATGCAGTTAAGCTTAGAAATGGAAGCAAGCAGTGTGTCAAGTTCTTCAACAGTGCACACTCTTGGAAGCCCATCCATATGGCAAGAATCCAGCAATGTACAACAATTTGCCTCCATTCAAAACTTTGATGGAAGAATTCCTCAACACAAGATTGCAGCAACCACAAAATCAGCATTCATGGGCATCTTAAACTTGTCAAGCTTTTTGTCTTATGTATAAAACATTAGGCAGTGTTTGAAATAGGGAATAAGAGGGGATATCCCTTGGATATTCTTTCTTATCCTCAAAAGCTATAATTAGGAAGAATATTTCTGAAAAAGTTTAACCAGAAGGGATAACCCATGTTTATCCCCTGAACTTATTCCCTAGGGAACCTAGGAATAACTAGAGTTATCCCTTGATGGCAAAGTTATAATTTTAAAAAGATGCTTATTCCCTCAGCTATTCCCTGGATAAATGCTATCCTGTACACTTATCCAGGGATAGCTTTTGGGAAGTCAAACACTACCTTAGTATTATTGATATATGCAGATATATTTACATTATTTTACGAAATGCATTTTTTATACTTGAATTTAAATTTTCATTTATAAATTTTATTAGAATGCATTAAATATATTGTAATTTAAATATAACTTTAAATTTATAAGTCACTAAATTTGATAAAATTTTATTAGGTTAATGATGGATTAGTGATGGATTTCTAACGAAAATAATAGTGACGGATTAGTGACAAAAATATTACTGAATGATTAGTGATGAACAATGACGGATGATTGATGGATTCTTTCGTCACTAATCCGTCAGCAAATTATGATGGCATAGTGATGGAGCTATTAGTGACACACATTCCATCAACAATCTATCACTAAACTATGACAGAATAGTGACAAAAGTTTTAGTGACTAAATTTTCATCAATAATCCGTCACTAAATTGTGATGGAATAGTGATGAAAATATTTGACGTAATAGTCATGAAATAATGAGTGACGGATAGTTCATCACTAATCCGTAATAATTTAGTGACGGATATAGCTTCTTTTCGCAACTATTATTTAGTGACGAAAATATGTTCTGTCATAAATTTTTGACAAAATATTTCGTCATAAATTCGTTACTATTATTTTGTGACGGATGCTCTTTTCGTCACTAAAATTAGCGACAGCAAAAATTATGACGATAAGATTTTCGTCACTAATCCGTCACTAAACCCAGTTTGTGACGGAATAGTGATGAAAATTTTAATCATTATTATGTTGTTTTCTTATAATGATAGTTTAATCATTTTTAATAATATTTTAAAATTATATTATGATGAAATATTTCATTGTAAAAAGCACATGTTAAGACGAAAACATATCGTCATAATAAACAACCTTCATTTTTTTTCCTTTGAATCATGTTGAATTCCTTGGAAATTAATCAAAGCAATCTATAACCATTGACGAATAATGGGAAGCTTCTAGACATTCACGAGTTACTGTTGTAGCTCTACTGCTTGCTACCTCTTAGTAGAAAGAATGAAAAAAATAATAAGCATGTTTGATTTGAAGTACATTTGACTAAGCATGGCTAAACATTAGGCAATGAAACAATTGATGGAACAAATAGCACAACATCATTTGAATGGCTGAATGGAAACTAGAATTAATGAATGCAGGTAATTTATAAAGAATGCTAGTCTTGCACCAAATTATTAAATAAGAGGGGGAATAAACAATAGGAAGCAAGCGTCGGAGACCTTTGCAGCGGCTACGAGAGCTGTGGCTGTGATGCGAGAGGCACGGGGAGCCCCGTGAGTCGTGACCCCTTGTACTCTAGCAGCTTGTGGCCCGAAGGGATGGATGAGGGAGAGGCGGGGAAAGAGACAACAGAGCCGAGCGAGTCACGGATTGATCCCAAAAAAAAACAAAATAAAACAAAACAAAATTGTGGGCTGTATCAGACTATCAGTGTGTGGGTTCGGCCCAAACGTCTCTTTAACACGAAGAAATCATGACAAAGAAGAAAAAGGTCTACATCGCCTTGTAAGCAAATCCTATATAAAGTATACCATTTTTTTTTTTTTTGTTGATCCACGTAAATTCTACTTGGCTTGATGCGATGGAATGAAATAAGATAGCAGGGATACCTTAAATTTTGATGTGACGTGCATTAATACCTGTTCAGTTTTTTTTGGAATTTATGAACAGACACATCTTCTGAATGAGTGTCGTAATTTTATAACTATTGTATCGTAAATTTATAATTGAAATATCGTAATTTTTTTGACTTTCTTAATGGGTGTCTTAATTTTATAACTATAGTATCATAATTTTACAACTGGAGTGTCATCTTAAATTTTGACGTGACATGCATTAATACCCGTTCAGCTTTTTTTTTTTTGGAATTTATGTATGGACATATTTTCTGAATGTGTCAGTGTCGTAAATTTATAACTGGGGTATCGTAATTTTTTTTTTTTTGGCTTTCTGAATGAGTGTCGTAATTTTATAACTATAGTGTTGTAATTTAACAACTGAAGTATCGTAATTTTTTGCCATCAGGATGTCGTAAAGCTGTCTTAACGTTTTTGAATGGGTATCGTAATTTTACAACTATGGTATCGTAATTTTATAACCGGAGTGTCTTAATATTTTTTGAAAGGCAATCTGTCACATTCTATCCCATCAGAGACAGTATACCACTTACGAATTTGTAATCATGATCCCTGCTATCCCATTCCATTGTGTTAAGTCATATAGGATGTATATGGATCAATAAAAAGAGACGGTGTAGCCCATATAAGATTTGTTTCATCGGATGCGATGTACAAAGTCTTTTCTGACAAAAAAAAGCCATGGAGAAACGCTTTGGTGGACTTCTCTCTTTAGAATGAAGCTTACAAGCCTAACAACTTAATATCTCAATAGGTTGCTTTTTAGATGACATATTCTCTTTAAATTGAATTGATCATGGTGCTAAGACATAAGACGGATCGAGCTAATATTTTTGAAGCATTGAGACATATATGAAAGACTGATGCAGTTGAGAAAAGTCCAAAGGAAGTGCTAACTAATAAGTCACTACCCTGACTCTTTCTTAAATTCTTAAATGGAGCTACATTTATGGATATAACTTCCCTTCTTTCCATACCTCACAATATCCTTCATAGAAGAAACCTTAAGGAATATATGATGTCTGATTTTAAATTCCAACATGGGTGATCAACATATTCTTTCCATTGACTTTGAACTACTAACATCATTTTTGGAGTCAATTTAATTAATTAATTAATTAATTCCATGGTTACTTTTAAGGACTTTTGGATTCCAAGACTGAACTCAACTCAACTCATCTAAGCCTTTTTTTTTCAACTACATAGGGTCGGCTACATGAATCTGCTTCTTTCACTCTGCTCTATTCAGGACTAAGTTGACATTTAAATTACAAATAGTTATATTTTTTAATTATTTTTTTTCATTTTAGTTTAGATCTACCTCTATCTCTATCCTTACCATGAATTATTAAAAAAATCACTTTGTCTAATTGGAGCATCTAAATATGTACATTGTATATGTCCAAACCATCATAATTAATTTTTTTTCATTTTATATTGGGGCTACTCCTATCATTTCTCTTATATGTTTATTTCTAACTCTATCTTTTAAAGTTTTACCATATACCCATCTTAACATACGCATTTCTGTTACACTTAATTTATTCACATGTTATTTCAATATTGCCCAATACTCTATTCCATATAGCATATCTGGCATAATAGTAGTTTTATAGAATTTTTTTTTAAATTTTAATAGGATGCGCCGATAATACAATACTCCCAAAGTACTTCTCTATTTAATCAATCCTGCTTTAACTCTATGATTCATATCTTCGCTTATTTCACTTTCTTGTTGAATTTTGGATCCCAAGACAAGTTTCATATATTTTTATTTCCTAACTTTACCCTAATATAATGGTGACCATCATTGTTATTATCTTAAAACATGTTTTTTTTTTGGTTAAACCCTTTTGACTGCAACCGAGAACTATCTATATATAAAAAAAAAAGTCCAGTCATTTACTGACTGGATGGAGAACAGAGGAATCTGTGTCCCTTTCATTACTTCCACTCAACCCGACATTGATTACAACAAATAGTTTTTTTCTGCTATTTTTCCTTAGGAGGTTTCATGATTAAATTGATTAAAACTAGCATTTCTGACAACCAGACTTCTACATTCATATATTCTTTTTGGCTCTGTGTATGTGTGTTTTTTCTTCAAAAGCTATTCTCCAAGTTTGTAATGGTTTATGCTATAAATACACCAGAAAGTTTATAATCCGCTTAAATTAAATCACGAGTCCGTAAATTTGAATTTATCAAATATATTTCACATGTCCGGCATTAAGAAGCATCTTGCTCATTCTTCTTCTGGGCCTATTGATTTGACTTGCAGGCGGAGAAATTGGAATTAAGGGATGAGAAAGTGAGGGGGTTAAAGCCGAGAAGGAGCGGATGGAGCAAATGCTGGATACCACCCCCAGCATTGGATACCTCTCTGGATCACGTGCTGGGGCCTCCTGTTGCGTTTCGAATATCTAACGTTCAATCAATATTTGGGACCTCATGATTGCGTTGTTGGCAATGATGTTTTTATTGTATTGCTTGTGTCAGCATCGAAGGTCCACTCAAGCTTTGAGATTCCCTCGCAATATTGTTACAGGTATTAATCATGTCCGCTTGTACAGACAAAAATCAAAACTATGGTAATCATCACAACAGGCTAAGAAGTGATAGCAATATTATTTTTTTTTAAAAAAAATCAATAATTTAATCATTTTTTCTATGATTTTTTTTTTCCGTAGAAAAAGACTTTTAAATGTAATTTTATCTCACTATTTTTTTCTATGATTTTAAAAAATTCCGTAGAAAAAAATGTGAATAAAAAACTATTTTTTTTTATTTTGTTTTACGATTTCGAGGTTTCTCGTAGGAAAAAAAATTATTTAAAATTATTATTAGTCAATTTTTTTTATAATTTCAAGAAAATAAAATAGTAGAAAAAGATATGGATACAAAAATATTTTTAAATTTTTTTTACTATTTTTTATTTTCATAGATAAAAGTTTTTAAAATTAATTTAAATTTTAAATTCTGATAACTCTTTTTCTGTGAAATATGAGCTTTACTGTGAAAAAAAAAAATCATAGAAAAAATGTCTCCTTTTTACTTACGATTTTATGAAAGCAGTAGATGAAGACTTTTTCAATGCATTTTTGCCTACGACTTTTTTCAGCTTTTGCCTATAACAGAAATCGTAGGAAAAACTTTTTCCTACGATTTTTTATCTTTCCTTATGAAAAAAATTATAGCAAAAATTAATTTTTTTGTACTGCTACGAAAGTTGATCTTGAAGCCTAACACATATTTAAAGAAAAAAAAAAAAGAAGAGTTTTTACTGCAATAAAGCTTCCCCTAGGCATAGAATAGAAAAGAATCGTTAGCCAAGTATTAGCTCTTGAGACTACAGAAATAAGGAAATTCTCCAATTCCCTTGACCATGCTGATGAAACTAGCTTGCTTCAATAATCTAATAAGTATATTTGCAACCAATAGGAATGAATTAGGAGAGAGTGGATCACCTTGAAGCCCTTGTCTACAATTAATCTACCTTGCTAGACATCCATTAACAATTACACCAACTATGACTGTATTAAGTAGGGAGAATATCCAGATTATCCATTGGGAAGGAAGCCACAAGCCACCAACACTTCTATTAGGAAGCCCAAGTTTACCTATCGAAAACTTTCTCAAAATCAAGTTAACAAAGAACACCTAGAATGACAAACTTTCTACAATAAGACAACTTCATGAGCAACAAGGTAAATCTTTCTTTAATGAAAGCAGATTGAACTCCAGCTATCAAAAGAGATAAGAATCTTACTAATTTGGAGGCCAGTATCTTGAAAATAATTTTGTAGATACTATCAAGGAAGCCAATAAGGTAAGGATCATGCATGGTAAGAGCTCCATCCTTCTTGAGAATTATAAATACGTAGGCAAAATTCAACCTATGTATATTGAAAGAACTCCAATGCAAGTTATAGAGAAAAGAACTATAATATCCTGTTCAAGAAGACTCCAGTATCTTTGAAAGAAGTAAATAAAAAACCATTTAGATCCGAAGCTTCGGAAGCTCTACAAGAGAACATAACCACTTTGACATTTTTCTTTCTTTTTCTTTAATGGAGTATGTCAACTAGAAAGAGACCATAAAGGATATTCTAATCAATAATGGGTGATGAGAAAAAAATCAAAAAAAAAAAAACTCTAAAAAAAAAACCATAAACTATATGCACTGTAATTACTTAGTTTTAAATACTTTGGATATGCATCATCTAAGACTTGAATATAGAATCTTAAGCTGGTAAGCAAAGCGGTCCAAAATTTAAAACACCAAGCGCCTCATAGCTTGCCATCTGGAGGGTCGCGATTCCTTTGCATATTTTGTTACCGTACAAGCTTGCAATCGTTCGTAGCGCTGCCAAATGCGATCACTAATCAAACTCTGGATCGCTTTTAGCTTTTTACGAGGCAAAGCAAGCTTTACTGAAATTAATTCTCCATTCCCAGTGCAGATAACCTAAAAATATCCGGATACGATACAGACATATCATTTCATGTTCGTCCTCCAAAGTCGCTATGCTGGACCTACATTGAGCACCCCTTCCCACTTAGAAAAAAAAAAAGAAAGAAAAAATCTCACTAATATCTCTTGATAGGTGCGTTTGTGGTCCTGCCATCCATTAGACGGATAAGGTGACCTAAAGCAACACCAATAACTCGCTTCAAAAAAATCCCAACCTAGCAGCTGGAACCACAAGGCGGCGAGAAAGCCAACAGCAAAACTGCCCCCGACCTTTAGTCATGCCGGCTGCTGCAAACTAGACCAGCTCCCTCAGCTATAAATACTAAACCATTGGTCTCTTCTCCTCATAACAAAATCAAGACACCTCGGATATTTTATCAAACCATGGCTTCAAACACTTTCCTCTGCTCTTTGTCCATCCTCATCGCACTTTTGTTCCTTAGCAGGTGCCAAGCAGCTCGCCATCTGTTGGATGATCCGACGAACCTAGCCCTTCCTAAGCCACGCCCGTCGAAACCTGTTCCAAAGCCTGATTTGCCGCCTAAACCAGACGACCCCAATCCTCCAAAGCCTGATTTGCCCCCTAAACCAGATGACCCCAACCCTCCAAAGCCTGATTTGCCGCCTAAACCAGACGACCCCAATCCTCCAAAGCCTGATTTGCCGCCTAAACCAGACGACCCCAATCCTCCAAAGCCTGATTTGCCGCCGAAACCAGACGACCCCAATCCTCCAAAGCCTGATTTGCCCCCGAAACCAGACGACCCCAATCCTCCAAAGCCCGATTTGCCGCCGAAACCAGACGATCCGAATGCTCCAAAGCCTGATTTGCCGCCGAAACCAGACGACCCCAATGCTCCAAAGCCCGATTTGCCGCCGAAACCAGACGATCCGAATGCTCCAAAGCCCGATTTGCCGCCGAAACCAGACGACCCCAATGCTCCAAAGCCGGATTTGCCGCCGAAACCAGACGACCCCAATGCTCCAAAGCCTGATTTGCCGCCGAAACCAGACGACCCCAATGCTCCAAAGCCTGATTTGCCTCCCAAGCCTTCCATCCCATGACGTCTTGGTTATCGACATACGAGTATAGTTACTGAAATAAACGTGAGTTATTAGCTCTGGTATTATTCGTAGGAGTTGGTGCTTGGGACTCGGGAGTTATCTGTATTCTTATGTAGTATTATTTTCCTTTTATTTCCTTGTTTGTGATCATATATATGCTTGTTGTAGTATAGTGGAGTGGGTGAGTATGTGAGTATTGAATGGTTTGTTTGTCTTCTAGACTGTACTTATGAGTATCTTATGCGAATAAAATTTCTTTTTTATATTTTTCCGTCTTCAAAATGATCTTGAAGTGAATATAAAAGGAACAGTACTCTCTCTCTCTCTCGCCGACCCATCATACGGATAACGTAGTGTCCACTTCCCGACGTTACGCATGGGAAGTGCCATACTAGTACCAAGTATAAGTTAAGAGAAATTTTACTTGCTACTACGTTCAAAAGACGAAGCAAAAAGCTTCACTGTTTGCTATTTCGCAGGCCGCTCAGAAGCCTTTGGCATATTTTTGTTATTATTATACTCGACTGCAGTTCTTCTTAGTGCTGCAAAACACCCTTCCATCGAATTCTTGGTCAGGTTTGGCTGTGCAAGAGATGAAACACAATTGTACGCATGGTGCCTCACGTGGGATATAGCGTTGAAAATTTTTAATAGCACTCTAATAATGCTTTTAAAAAAATACTTAAAGTGAAACAAATATTATTTATATTATCATTTCATAAAACTCTTCACTCTGCTTAAATTTAATACATATTATGATATATGAAGGTAATTTTTGATCTATTCTTATAAATACATAATTCTTAACTTTTTTAATATCTAAATGACTCTTAAATTTTTTAACTCATTCTTAATTTTTCTATATAACTTTTGTGTTTCATGCACTTTCAGCCAATCCTGAATGTTAACGTGGATTGCCTATAAAATAGATTAATAATCATATAATATTAAATTCTTAAAATACTTTTAAATTAAATTTATTAAAAATTTATATATTACTATATATTTAATTTAAAAATTATATTTATAAATAATAATATTTTTTAAAAAAATTATAAATGATATTTAAAGCGATCGGTAAAAAGGCTATAATCGGAAGAAATTTCACAGCATCAAATTCCATGGTGTTACCTTCAACACGAGACGACTAGAGAGCGATCAAATAAAGCAATCAAATTTCAACACGAGGCGACTAGAAAGCGATCAAAGAAAGCAATCAGATTATCATATCTAGAGTGTGGAAAACCATCCCTTTCTAAGATAATCTAGATTATTTAATAAGAGATAATCCAAATTACTACAACAAGATAGATTGCCTTCAAAATATGTACTAAACATAGTTATGTGGGCCTTATTTAAATTATCGGAATCAGATTACCGACTATCAAACGTAACTTCAGAATTCTTGACTCATTTAATTCACATAGAAAAATATAATAACTTTTTAGATTATTAGTCATATAATATCAAATTTCTAAAATACTTTTAAATTAAATTTATTAAAAATTTATATACTACTATATATTTAATTTAAAAAAAATATATTTATAAATAATAATGTTTTAAAAAAATATTTATAAATAATATTTGAAATGGATGGTGAGAGGCCACCAATCTAAATAAATTGTACGGCATCAAATTCTACGGCATCACCTTCAACACGAGGCGACTAGATAGCAATCGAAGAAAGCAATCAGATTATCACATCTACAGTAACAGCGATATGGATAACCATCCCTTTCTAAGATAATCTAAATTATTTTATAAAAATAATCCATATTGCTACTACAAATAGATTATCTTCAAAATATGTACCAAACATTATTATCTATGAATCTTATTTAAATTATCGATAATTTATTTAGATTACCAACCATCAAAAGTAACTTTAAAATTTTTGACTCATTTAATTCATATAGAAAAATATAACAACTTTTTGGACTTTTACTTTCATTAATTATAAATTAACTCATGATTGTCAAAAGAAACAACAATAGTCAAGACGTACGGCAAGACTTTTGTTGCACTTCGTGTTTGTGCCCAGAAATTTGCTATTCCAGGGTCGGCCTCCAACGTCATTTCTGCTATAAATTTAGAATGTATTTGATATAATGGATAAAAGAGATATTCCTTAGATATCCCTCTTATCCCAAAATGCTATAGCTATAGGTAATAGTACTGAAAAAGTTTAACTAGAGGAGATAACCCATGTTTAACCATGAGTTATTCCCTGAACTTATTCCCTAAAGAACCCAGGAATAACTAAAGTTATCCCTTAGGTAGTGTTTGAAATAGGGGATAAAAGGAGATATTCAGAGGATATCCCCTCTTATTCCCAAAAGTCATAACTATAAAGGATAGTTGGGAATAAAGTTAACCAAAGGGATAATCCATGGTTAATCATGGTTAACCATGGGATATCCCCTCAATTTATTCCCTAGAAAATGTAGGAATAGCTGTGTATCCCTCCAAATAAGAGTAAAAAAAAGTTATCCTATGGATTTACCTTTTTTGCATTTGATATGATCAATGGGATAGCCAAGGGATATCCCTAGGGATAGCCAGGGGACAAACTCTATCCCGTACACTTATTCATGGATAATATTTTTTCTATCAAACACTACCTTAATGGCAGAGTAGTAATTTTAAAAAGATGTTTATCCCCTTAGCTATCTCTTCGATAAATACTATCATGTATATTTATCTAAAAATAATAAAAAAAAAATATCAAACACAGCCTTATAGTTAATTGACAGCTAGAATATAATTTTTAACTCCTATTTACTACGACATCAAAATACCCCGTTCAAGCTTCAAAATTTTAGCAACTTCTTCTTCTTCCTCAAACAATTGATATAATTTGAAAAGGCAGCGTGATGGATTCAGGCTTAACTCGTCCACGCAACTTTCTTGTTATTCTTTACCCCACAGCCACACGATCTTATCCTTCCGTCGAGTGCACGCCACCGAGCGCAACGTCAAACGTCTAATCTGCCACCAGTCCTGGCAATCCCTCCCTTCCGCCAACGTCGACCTCGCAGCTCGACGTCCCCGTTTATCCGGTTGCCAACATTTTCAGTGTATCTTCGGTGGCAGGCATATATGGCATCAAGCCATCAAGGTCACCCCATCACCCTCCGGAGCAACCACCGGCCACCGCCAATCTAAATCATTGTCAATCACGCACGCGAAACATAACCCAAAAAGAAAAAAAAAAAAAGTTAGCTGAAAGTATTATTTAAACTTTTAAATTTAATATAAATATTTAAATTTTATTTGATACATAAATAATGTAGGATTAAATATATACTAACATAAGTTCTGGCGTACTTCCTTTTATTTAAGTCTTAACCTTCTCAAAAGGCTAAGGATATAAATTTAAATTTAATCATAAATGCATAAATCTTTTGTTAACTTTTTTATGTTTAAATAAAAAAATTTTTAAATAAAAAAAAGAAAGGCGATCCAAAAAATTTAAATTTTAAGCCGTTTATTACATAATTTGAGAATAACATTTATCAGGCCTTTTAAGCCATTGTGGGTTGACCCATTGGGGGCTTTCTAAGCTAAGCCTATAAATAGGTTCATAAATTCAGGATTGATTGATTTTTGTATGAAGTCTCAATCTTATCCTCATGCTAAAAAAAAAAAAGTTTTTTTCCTTTATTATATTACTTTTTTCATTACTATTAATCTTTTATTGGAAATCTGAAGGAGTTGTGTTCCATGGGTTGCACCTTCATGCGATCATGCTTACGGTAAGAAGTTTGAATCGAGTAGGTTCATTGTACCTTGGGATATATCACCTATAACCTGCATGAAGGGACGAAACTAGTCCTTAAGGCAGGGTCTAACATGCCTCGATCTAGGCACAGTTCTCATCTTCTTTTGATTTTAATTTTTTATATTTAAATTCTTAGCTTTAAATTTCTAGCAATTTTTAGACAGATATTCAAAATCAACTAATTTTCAAACAGCGACTAGTTTCGCTTTTCTAGAAATTGCTAGGATTTTCATTGTAAGTCATTGAAAAAAAAAATCTACTTTTGAATCTATCCAAAAATATTAGAAATTATTTTTTGAGGGAAAAAAGGAGAGAGGTCTTGAATTTGAAATTTAAAATTCAAACTTGAAATTTGAAATTCAAATATGAAATTTAAAATTCAAATTTAAAATTTGAAATTCAAATATAAAATTTGAAAATTAATATTCAAATTTCAAAAATCTTTAAAAAAGTAAATTTTATATTTCGAAACTCAAATTTAATTTTAAATTATTTGAGTTAAATTTCCTTAATGGTTACTTTATTTATTGCAAGTAGTTTCTAAATTTAAATTTTTGAATTTAAATTTAAAATGTAAAATTATCTAAAAAATTAGTAATTTAAAAATTTAAATTATAAGGCTAAACATTCGACCTTTTGTAGAACCAATTAAGCTCAAGGCTCATATTTGAGTACCTATATTTTATATTTACCTTTAAAAAAAGAAATTTGATGCCTCTTTTTTTGAGAACGCCATGTGTGTGATGACTAATGCTTGGTTGAAGATGCATAAACCAATTTATGTTTGATTCATCCATGGATAGTCGACTTTAAATTTTTAAATATATTTTTCTATTTTGTGTCAAATCCATATAGTTTTAAAAAATATTGATATAAGTGATTAAAGAAAAAGAATTTCAAAGGTTTTAAATAATACTTATTTTTACAAACTTGTACCTAACCATTATGATTTCCATGTAAACGAGTTCCTATATTAACTAAAATTTATTTTTCATGGACATGAATTCTAGATTAAATTTTGTTGTAAGTAACAATAATTGGTCATATATTGTTATACACAAATGTGTAGCCTTTTCTATATTTTCTTCTGAAGTTTTCTTGGATTTTTTTTAATCATCCATTGTAATTTATGATTTAATAGCTTGTTTCTATATTTTCTTCTGAAGTTTTCTTGGATTTTTTTTAATCATCCATTGTAATTTATGATTTAATAGCTTGTATGTTGTATACAATTTCCTTGCCTAGCTATTTAGGCTATATATATATATATATATATGAGATACTCATCGGTTGAGCAAAATAAAAGAAAAAAAGTGATTAAAAATGATAAAATTATGATCATAAATTGTAATATTTATGTCAATCGTGACTGATTGGCCCATGCTGCTCCAATGGCTTATTAGCATGTAGTAGAGCTATATGTTAATGCTTGGCATGATGTTGTTAGCATGTATGTTTGCAAGTGCTAAGCACTAGTGGCATGCATACCATACTAGTGAAATGCAATGCATATAATATCTAAGAGATCAACTTTCCTTATCTTTTTCCTTTGATGCTATGCTATATTCCATTAGATTGTTGCACAATATTTTTTTACCAACATAGCTGCGAAGTCTGCTTCCATTAAAGTCTTTGGTTTCTAGAATAAATCTTTAAATTATTAATACTATAGAATAATAAAGTTCAACATGTGTTTCAAGTTATGATACATTTTTATTTCATCTGTATTCAATTCTAATGTTCTTTGTTTCATTCTCTTATTTGAGGTCTAATAAAAAAATAATGATATCTCCTTGGAATTTGTCAAGTTTGAAAATAATTAGATAGATCAATGAATTAAGAAACTATCATGGCTGAGAATTCCTCCAATTAGTATGCATGGTAGACCTAAATTTGTCTACTATGGCACTGAGCCAAAAGACGAGGGAAAGTGTTGATCAGCGTAGAGAGAGAGAGAGAGCACAATGTCATCGGCTGGCCCAGGCAGGTGCGTGGCCTAGCCGGGCATGCTGCCCAGACCGGCTAGGCGGCCCATGCAATCCAGGCTAGCATCGGCCAGCCTGGCAGTAGGTATAGGCAATCCAATCAGCCTAGCAGCGCCATATTTCCGTGGAATTCTCTTGAGGCGGTGATTTGGGTGGTTCTTTGGGCCAATCAAGGCCGTCCAACCAACATCCAATTGCCAATAATGAAGACCACTTGGAGGCTTACATAAAGGTCTCTTAGGCGATGCTTTGAGGCGATGATTTCTACGCGGATTCAATAAGGATGGTCAGCGTCTTTTCACCTATAAAAGAAAGGCAGCGGGTCTTCATGAAGAAAATCAATCAATTTAATAAATTCAGTTGATCATACGGCTTGACCAGCAAAGATCAAGTCAGTGCAGAGGTCTAGGCCAGATGGGCTTGAACGCGGACGAGACTAGGCCGGTACACACAAGAGATGCACGGGTGTGAGGCGCCAAGGTCAGTTTCATATTTTTTTAAGTGAGGTTGGGGCGAGCACATTGAGTGATCTTTGTAAGGGACAAAGAGAAGTGTTTGGCCTACGAGCAACCTCATTTTATCCGAAGTTACTTAGTGGAAAGTTCTTTGATTGAGAAGGCTTTGCTTCCCATATATCTTGTGTTTGACTTGGTTTGAAGTTTTATTTCATTGTGGGGAGGTCTAGGCTGGTTAGGAGAGGGACCTTCTAACGCCATCACTGGTAAATGCAAGGACTTAGTGGCTATAGAAAGCGCTTGCACGTGCCGATCAAAAGCTCGGTGACAAGTTAGTATCAGAGCCCTGTTGAAGCGAGTTCCAATCACAAGATATGGTGATGACTACTAATCATGTGATCCGTTTGAAGGGGATTGTGGGAGATCTAGGACATGGATCAACCATGAATTTGGTAGTTATATGCACGGAGTTGAGCCTACAGTTGACCGAGTTGCGGACTTCACACAATCAGCTGATGGAGATACACGAGAGGCTGATTCGTGACCTCAAGCATCAAAATCTTCAACAGCAACAATCAGATCGGTCCATGGAGGAGAGATTGGAGCTTCATATTCATGCTTTGGAGGAGAGTTGATCCGACAAAACCAGGAGGCACGGAGTCCAGTTAACATGGTCGGCACTCCAGCAAAGGAAGCGAAGGTTCGGGAGCCTAAGGCCTTCGGCGGAGTTAGGAGCATGATGGAGGTTGAGAACTTCATATGGGATATGGAAGTCTACTTCCATGCGGCGAAGATCCCAGCGATCAATCAGGTGGATCAGGCCTCGACGTATCTGAAGGGCAACGCCAAACTCTGGTGGAGAACCAGGATGACAGAGGATGATTGTGCAGGGCATCCCAATATCGAGACATGAGGGGTCTTCAAGAAGGAGCTGAAGGGTCAATTCCTGCTGAGCAATGCAGAATGGCTTGCTTGGGAGAACCTGCGAAAGCTGCGGCAGATAGGGAGCATTCGGGAGTACGTGGTACAGTTTAGCATGCTACTTTTGGAGGTGTTCAACATGTCGAAGGAGGATAAGCTTTTTAATTTCCTCGCAGGCCTACAAGGGTGAGCATAGGCCGAGCTTTGCAAGAAGGAGGTGAGGGATATTCCTTCAGCCTTCGCAGTAGCAGAGGCATTAGTGGACTTTTGCAACAGTATGACTTCGGGTAGCGGTAGCCAGGGCAAGGATAAGAGCAAGAGTACGTCACCACCGCGGGGTCAAGAAGGCAAGATAGAGGACGTGTCAGCATATGCAGCAGCAAAACCGAAGGCACGAACAAATATCACGGGATGCTTCATATGCAGAGGACAGCATCTAGCACGGGAGTGTCCAAGGAAAGTGACAACAGTAGTCGCCATTACTAACCAAGAAGACAAGACATTTGAGAGCTCAGAGGAAGGGCCAATAGTGAGGTTATCCTCACTAAAAGTGATCGGAACGTTGACCGCGATGGAGCAAAGCCAAGGTCTGATGCACGTAAGGGCTCGGGTCAACGAAAGGACAGTACGGGCCTTTGTTGACACCGGCGCGATGCACAGTTTCGTGAGCCAAGGAGCGGCGCAAAGATTGGGTCTAGGAGCGCTTTTAAAACTTTGTCAGGTGAAGTTCGTAAACTCTGAGGAGATGAAATCTTTAGGCCAAGCAGAGGCCATATTGGAGGTGGGCTCATGGCGAGGGCGTTACAGCATGAAGGTTCTGCTACTCGACAATCTCGACATGGTGTTGGGCATGGATTTCTTCATCAACGCCAAGGCCGAGGTTATGCCTCAACGCAGAGGCATCTTGATCTGAAGATGTAGATGTCCTTGTTTCGTGCCAGCGGAGTGGCGAGGTAAGATGACGATGAGCTGGGACGGAGCACCCCACCACTAGACTTGAGGTTGCACGGCGACCTCACGTCGAGGCGGCGGCGCATGTGCAGCAGGCTTGGACATGTCAGCCTGCAGCAGGAGGCAGCAGGTGAGATGGCTCGGCAAGAGGGCTATCCAACCGAGGAAGCATCAGTGGGTGTACATGGCAGGTGACCGCGTTGGGACCCGAAAGACTTTGACCAGGAGGAGCAAGGTGTGCGGCGAAGAGGTGCGCCAGGAGGGACCATGGTGTGGCAGTATCGAGCTCTAGCATGGCTCAACGAGGGCGTCGAGATTTCAGCAGGGAAGGGATTGTCACCAGCTGGCCTAGGTGAGCGTGCGGCCCAGACAGGCGCACGGCCCAGGTAGGCACGCAAGCGCACGGCCTAGACCGACTGCGCGGCCCATGCGTCCAGGCTGGCATCGGCCAACCTGGCAGTGGGTATGGGCAATCCAGCCAGCCTAGCAGCGCCATATTTCCGTGGAATTCTCTTGAGGTGGTGATTTGGTCTGTTCTTTGGGCCAATCAAGGCCTTCCAACCAATATCCGATGGCCAATAATGAAGACTACTTGGAGGCTTATGTAAAGGACTCTTAAGCGGCGCTTTGAGGCAGTGATTTCTACGCAGATTCAACACGAATGGGCAGCGGCTTTCCACCTATAAAAGAAAGGCAGCGGGTCTTCATGGAGGTAATCAATCAATTCAATAAATTTAGTTGATCATATGGTTTGACCAGCAAAGATCAAATCAATGCGGAGGTCTAGGCTAGGTGGGCTTGGACGTGGACGAGACTAGGCCGGTACGCATATGAGGTGCACGGGTGCGAGGCGCCAACGTCAGTTTTATATTTTTTTTAAGTGAGGTTGGGGCGGGTACATTGAGTGATCTTTTGTAAGGGACAGAGAGAAGTGTTTGGCCTACGGATAACCTCATTGTATCCAAAGTTACTTAGTGGAAAGTTTTTTGGTTAGAAAGGCTTTGCTTTCCGTATATCTTGTGTTTGACTTAGTTTGAGGTTTTTATTTCATTATGGGGGTCTAGGCTGGTTAGGAGAGGGATCTTCTAACGCCATCATCGATAAACGTAAGGACCTAGTGGCCATAGGAAACACTTGTATGTGCTAATCGAAAGCCCAGTGACAACAACTTCTCTCTTCCTCCCTACTCCAGCTTCTTCTTTTGGTAAAGGCTATGGTGAAATAGGTGCACGTTGGTTCTCTTTTGACCATGACTTTCAAGCTATAAAGCCGATCGAGACGCTAGCGGGAAGTTGCTGGATTCATCGTGCCCATCAAATTAAAAGCACTCCAATTATAAAAACTAAAGCAGACTCTCAAGCCATGCATATAAATTACGCTCTTTAAGAGGCAACCACTCAACAAAGAAGAATGGTCAGTGGGGTAGCTTCAAATAAAAAAAAAACAGGTTGTTGTGGTTGTCTTACGAAGATGGCACCAATCGAGAAAGCAGAAGAGATTAAGACCCAAAACAGAATAGATTGAGACCCAAAACCACCTCCAAATTTGATGCCTCGTTGAATCTACTAGCGCGACTGGATTTGGGGAAAGCAACCAAGTGGCAACCACACTTCCACGTACCCTCCTTAATTTGATTCTTTTATGTATTGCTGTGCAAACTGGGGTATTTTTTCAGTCCCAAAGTGTCAATTTGTTTCCAGCTTTTGGCTTGCGCGGCCACTCTTCCTATGCTCGATGTGTGCATAAGGCATCATTCTTTAATATCGGCTTCAATCAATCATATCCATGGGAAAGCATGACTTTCATGCAGTTTAGCATCTTTGATGCAGAACGTGGTCGACAAGTAGATTAGATTTGTTTTTCCTTAGATTAGATTGATTTGATTTCCTTATCCAGAACACCAGAGGAAAACCTATATCTTGAAGACCATGGAAGAAAGAAATATTTAAAATACCTAACAATGTGCAAAGGAAAATATCAATAAATTTAGGAGGGGAGTCCTAGAATCATCGAGGGGGATGGAGCTTAAGCCTATTATTTGGTCGCCAGTAGTGGATACCCAACCTCTGTAATTGAAGATCTCATGAAAGAGGTTCAATGTGGTAAAACGAAACTGATTGAGTGATCGTGTTAGAACATAATTAAAAAAATTTCTCATCACATCCCTATGACGAATGCTCTTATAAAGTGACAAAATAAATCTGTGTAAGATTGAGTTATACTCTTAATGGATCCAAGGTAGGTTATCTGTAGGGTATTAGTCACAAATACCCTTGAAGAATTCACCTATACGAGAATTGTCATATTAGACCATGACTAAGGGTTTGGGCTAACCTTAAGAAATTCTTATAAAAAATTAAGGTACTAAGCATAAAGTCTTTAATATGTGCTAACCGTTTAAACCTAATTGATCCATACTGTGTGTGTAATTAGTAGAAGTCTAAGTCAATGACCTAATTCAAGGTTTAATTTACTATGTTTCTTTCAGATGTATACAATCAATACTAATTGGGGTTCAAGTCTATAGGACACCTCACCTATTACGCAGCATAAGATGTCCTAAAATTTATGTTATATTAATTTTATTATTTTTTAATTTAAAATTTTTATGAAAGATTGTTGACTTTTTTATGTTTAAATAAAAAAAATTTTAAATAAAAAAAAGGAAGGAACACCTGCGAGCGAATGCTTGTGGACGTTCCTGTGAGCGGCGCTATGCACTGGTGAGCATTCCATCAACACTTGCACGACTGCGTGGTAATGGGCATGAACGGCTGGCCCAAGTAATTTAAATTTTAGGCCATTTTTTATGTGAATTGGGGGTAATGTTTATTAGGCCTTTAAGGTCATTATTGGCTGAGCCGTTAGGGGGAGTTTTTTGGGCTAAGCCAATAAATAAGCTCAAGGATTCAGGATTGATTGATTTTCTATGAAGTCTGAATCTTATTCTCATGCTCAGAAAGAAAGTTCCTTTTCTTTATTATATTATTTTTTATTACTGTTGATTTTTTATTGAGCATGTTGTGCCTCCATACGATTATGCTCGTGATAGAAGGTTCGGATCGAGCCGAGTTGTTGTACCTTAAAATAGATCACCTACCGCCTGCATGAAGGGGCGAAACTAGTCCTTAGGGCATTGCCTAGCACGCTTTGATCCAAGCACGATTCTCATCTTCTTTTAATTTTAAATTTTTTGTATTTAAATTTTTAGCTTTAAATTTCTAGCAATATTTAGATAGGTTTTCAAAATCAACTAATTTTCCAATAGTTTTTGTTCAGTATTTTTTAATCTGTATTAACTATGGGTTGAATCTGTATTAATACCATTTTCTGATAACCTAAAAAAAATTAGCTAAGAAAATGTTATACCTAGACCTTTTGAATTTACATAAATAACCAAGACCTACTTGTATAGCCAATATTTAACTAAACATATATATTTAGAGCCTCATACAAATATGCTTTCTGCCTCATTGTCTTCCTTCTAGCTGACTTCAACCTGCTTGGCAACTGGCAGCACTTGCTCGGTGCCGCTTTCTCTCTCATCACCAACTTCTTCAACGTAGCCTTGCCCGTAGCTGAGCACGGCGTACGTCAGGGTTACTCTCATCGCCACTCCGAGTAATGCCCACATCACCTGAACCACCATGGATTGCAGCGCTTGCTCGATGCCCTTATCTATCTCATCACTAACTTCTCTGCTAGTGTAGGCTTGCCCATAGTTGAGCACGACGTCAGCGTTACGCTCATCACCACTATGAGTAATGCCCACACCTTTTGAACCACCATGGATAGCAGCAATTGCTCGATGCCCTCATCTCTCATCACTGACATATTCAATGTAGTCTTGTCGATAGTTGAGCACGGCGTCATCTCCACTAGGAGTAATGCCCACTTTGGTCTTCCGGACAATTTGAGTACATGATATTAATGGACTTCCCTGCCTACCTAACCGTCTTTGCCCAGTTGTTAAAATATAAGATGTCAAGGTCATTCTTGTCAATACCTTGAGCAACCAATCTTATGCAACCCATTGTGTACCGCAGAAATGCAACTTTTGCTTTTGCTTTAAGTACCGTATCCCACGTAGATCTGATTAGGTCATAATGTGGGACAATGAGAGTCTAACAGTATTGGTTTAAGCCATTAAATATTATCTACCATACCTAACATGTTTGCATAACAAAAAAAAAATCATGCAACTTGAAGACCTCTTCCATGTTTAGTAATTAAAAACTATATTATTTCAATTTAAACCACCTTACCTTTGACCATTTAATACATAAGCAAGATATTTTTGAACCACACAATTTTCTATGTGCAAACAATTTAGAGGTAGGATATTGCATTGGATGGCATGAATTATGTTTTAAAGGTTCTGAGAAAGTTTTACATTGACTATCAGCTATCTAATGCAATCCTCTTTTTTTTACTAAGGTTTGAAACCGGTCTTAACGGAGTTAACTACTTAATCATGTCTAAGTGAAAATACACTTGTATATCTTTTTAAATATAGACACAAGTATGCTTGTATGCACACATTATGTTTTATGCATCATCTCTTCCAAAATCAAAATATAGTATCATGACATTGCAATACTGATTTAGAATAGGTACAATATATTTTTGCAATTTATATTTATTTTGAAACTATAGATCATATCCAATGATATAGATTTTCAATTTGCCAACCTCTTCCTCAAGTTTAGAAATTTGGCACATTCCTCCTTCTGTATCATGACTCTAATCCTTAACCAGAGCTGTGTAAAACATATTGTTCATGTCACAGGCAAGTTATTAAATTGGAATCTATCTCAAAAGTGTCTTGCTTTTCTCTTTCAAAAACTTTTTTGATGGAAGTCTCTTTCAGAAATTTATCTTTACATCATGCGCGCTGATACTTCAAATTCCTGTCAAGGCATCACTTCTTTACAATCGAACTTGTATTCGTGGCTGGAACATAAAATGTATCACTTTATTTTGGCTTGATACACTGAAAGATATGGTGTTAGATCTGCTACCCTATGAGAGGGAAAGATCTGCTACCCTTTATGAGAGGAACAACTGAGTGCTCGTCTTTTTCTTGGTTACAAGAAGATCACATCCCAGGGAAAAGTGTTCATCGGGCATCAGCATCAACAATCAAACTAAGCTGGGGAGGAAAATTAGCCATCCAAAATTAAGTGGTCTGATGTGTGACTGCAAATCCAGCTAGAAAATCTGCATCCTGGCACCCTTCTCTGAACACTTGGCAGCATTGAAATTTTGAGGAAGGTGAAAGAAGAGACATATTCAAGTTACGAAGATAGTATGAAGGCTTCTTAACTCCCCATTAAGCCAGGAGATAATAATGCTAGAGTCACCCTCTAAGATATAATTAGAACATGAAAATTTATCAACAACACAAGTTGCTCTCCATCAAGCAATAGTAAGTTTCGCAGTCAGGACTGAAGTCATAAAAATAGAAATAGCATTAGCCAACAAAGGTTTACCAACCTCATTCTAATTAAGAACCCTGTTGCTGCTCCTTGTCTTTGAAATAAATCATCAAAATTAATCTTCAAACTGCCAGGCTGAGGGGGTTGCTAATAAACAAAAGGCAAAAAAGAATGGACCATAGATGAATGTGATAAAAACCCCAGGAGTTTGAAGAAGAAGATTTTTCTTTATTTTCTTTGGGTACAGACGGGCGGTCATACAACTCTAGTGCGAGAACAACCCATAATATCAAAGTAAAGATGTTATGGATGGAGCTTAATTTCATCAAGAGAGAGTTT
This sequence comes from Calamus simplicifolius, assembly GCA_900491605.1. Classification (NCBI taxonomy): domain Eukaryota; kingdom Viridiplantae; phylum Streptophyta; class Magnoliopsida; order Arecales; family Arecaceae; genus Calamus; species Calamus simplicifolius. The sequence goes on along the minus strand of UESW01004348.1, from coordinate 196,301 downwards.
GAATTCGAATTTTGAATTCGATTTGGCCAACTAAGGAAGCTGATTTTGGGAAGGATTTGTTGCAACTTCCAAATCTGATCTTGGGGAGGATTTGTTGGAGATTTTCAAGGCAGCAAATCAGTCCATGGTTGTCAAAAGTGTGGAGCCAGTTTTAAAAATCAGTCCATGGTTGCCAAAAGTATGGAGCCAGTTTTGGGATGGGATTAGATTTGAGGAGAGTCTTCGATCCTTTTGGGTGTCTTCTTCAATCGGTGAAATTGAGCGAAAAAAAAGAGAGAATATGAGGCTCTGTGAGGACATCCTCTGTGTGCTGTAGAGAGAAAGTTCTGGATCATAAGAGTTTCTGAGAGTGTGTGTTTTGAGGGCTTGTACCAGATTTAACTCTTAGTGAAGCCTTGCAAATCCTGTGCCGCTGTGTATGTAGCCTAGTTTGGGTGAACTACGTAAAATCCTCGTCTCTCGCTGTTTTCTGTTGGATTTTGGTTCCTATTATTATTCTGTGTTTTTTTTGTTGATTTTATCGTAAATGCATGCTTGGTCGTACTAATAGCGATCTTATTAGAGGAATATTTGTTGTATTCCCTATCAAATTGGTATCAGAGCTTGGTTTTCTTCATATTATTACGGTCGAACAAATCAACAAAGAGATGACAGAAGACAAGATCAAAATCAAAAAATTCAATGGTCACAATTTTGGATTGTGGAGGATGCAAATTGAGGACTACCTATATCAGAAGGATTTTTATCTTCCATTAGAGGGAAAGAAGCAGAATTCAATGAGTGATTCAGATTGGATGATTCTGAATAGGAAAGCCCTGGCCACGATCAGATTGTCGTTGACACCTCAAGTGGCGTATAATAGTGCAAAGGAAAAGATCACCGTGGATATGATGACCGCTTTAATAAAGCTGTATGAAAAATCTTCCACCTTAAACAAGATATTTCTCATGAAAAAGCTCTTCAATTTGAAGATGGCTGAGAATAGTTCAGTGACGGAGCATCTGAACGAGTTCAACACGATGATTAATCAATTGGAGTCGGTCTCTGTTGCTTTTGATGATTCATTCAGGGCTCTTTTTTTCTTATGCTCCTTGCCAGAGAGTTGGAACAATCTTGCGATGACAGTCAGCAACTCGGTATCATGTAACCTTACATTCATTGATGCAGTTAGTTGTATATTGAATGATGAGATGAGAAGAAAGGCTGTGGGTGGGACTTCTACAAGTGCTGCACTCATGGTGGATACCAGAGGAAGATCACAGGAGAGGAAGAAGTTAGAGAAAGGCCGGTCTAAGAGCAGAGGAAAGTACAAAGGGAGATTTCCCATAAAGTGTTGGAACTGCGGGAAGAAAGGTCACATGAGCAAGGATTGTTGGGGTAAGAAGAAAAAAAAGGTGCAAAGAGCAAGATAAAAGGTCAGGAAGCAAATGTTGTGAGTACTATTGAGCGTAATTTTGAGGATGTGTGCCTGTCAGCCGGCGATGGGCCAAACTCAGATCTGTGGTTTGTAGACTCAAGGGCTTCTTACCATTGCAGCTCAAAGAAACACCTATTTTCAGATTTTATCCAAGGAGATTTTGGTCATGTCACAGTTGGCAATGGACAACAGTGCAGAATTATGGGTAAAGAAACAATTATACTGAAGCCAGTGACTGGCGGAGAATTGAGACTTGCACAAGCCAGATACATCCCAGAGTTAAAGAAAAACCTAATTTCTACCAGACAGCTTGATGTTGAGGGTTATGTATCCGTTTTTAGTAATTCTCAGTGGAAGATTACTAAAGGGTCTATGGTTGTTGTCAAAGGGAAGCGGACAGGCACTCTCTACTTCTTGGCAGACAGTGAGAGTTCAGTTTCAGTGGCGGCAGGAGATACGGGTACAGTGACTACATTATGGCACATGAGGCTCGGTCATCTTAGTAAGAAGAACTTGAATATTCTACACATGAGAGAGCTTCTACCTGGGCTAAAGAAAGTGAATCTAGAGTTTTGTGAAGAGTGTATCTATGGTAAGCAAAAAGCAGTGAGTTTTTAGTTAGCAAGAACTCAAAAGAAGACTGAAAGGCTGGAGTTGGTTCATTCAGATGTCTGGGGTCCAGCACCAGTGGCATCATATGCGGGCAATAAGTACTTTGTCACATTTATAGATGATTTCAGCAGAAAAGTCTGGGTGTTTGCTATGAAGGAAAAGTCTGAGGTCTTAGGCATTTTCAACAGATGGAGAGTCATGTGTGAAAGCTAGACTGGAGCAAGTCTCAAGTGTCTCAAGACAGATAACGGTGGTAAATACTGCAGCAGAGAGTTTGATGTCTACTGTGCAGAGCATGGAATCAGAAGGATCAAGACCGTCCCAGGGACTCCAGAGAAGAATGGTGTGGCAGAAAGAATGAACAGGACCATTCTTGAGAGAGAGAGAGGAGTATGAGGTTTGACTCAGGTCTACCTACATATTTTTGGGCGGCAGCACTAGACACCGTAGTGTATTTGATCAATAGAAGTCCATCTAGTGCATTGGATGGTGGGATTCCAGAGGAGGTTTGGACAGGAAACAGGTAAAACTTTCTTTTCTTAAAGTATTTGGCTGCATTGCTTATTCTCTGATTGAGAAAGAGAAGAGAAGTAAGTTAGACTCCAAGTCTACAAAGTGTGTTTTCTTTTGATACGGTGGCGATGAGTATGGCTACAAGCTCTAGGATTTCCAGAACAATAAGATCATTCGGAGAAGGAATGTGGCATTTGATGAAGAGCATACTTACAAAGACAGAAGGATGCAGTGGAAGAAAAGAAACAGGAGTTTATAGAACTCGATCCTGTCAGAGATGGAGAAATTCTCCGAGTGCAAGCTGAAGATGGAAACTCCGAGGATGTGGAGAAGGAAGATGTGATTGGAACAGACAGTCACATGCATACATCGGTACCTCAGCCGGTGTCCCCACAGTTGAGGAGGACCACAAGGGTTACCAGGCCATCACAGAGGTATTCTGCTAATGATTATATTTTGTACACAGATTCTGGAGAGCCAGAATGTTTTGTTGAAGCCATGCAGGATGAAGCTAAGGTCAAGTGGGAGTTGGCTATAAAAGAGGAGATGGACTCTTTAAAGCAAAACAAGACTTGGGATCTTGTGAAGTTATCCGCTGGCAAGAAAGCTCTGTTCAACAAATGGGTGTACAAGATAAAGAATGAGGTCGATGGTACCAAGAAATACAAAGCAAGGTTAGTTGTCAAGGGTTATGCACAGAAAGAGGAAATTGACTTCCAGGAGATCTTTTCCCAGTAGTCAAGATGACATCCATCAGGATGATTCTGAGCATGGTAGCAGTGGAGGATCTTCATCTAGAGCATCTAGATGTGAAGACAGCATTTCTTCATGAAGATTTGGAGGAGTTGTACATGCACCAGCCAGAAGGTTTTCAGGTCAGGAAAAAGGATGACATGATCTGCAGATTGAAGAAAAGTTTGTATGGTTTGAAGCAGGCTCCGCGGCAATGGTACCTCAAGTTTGACAATTTCATGCTAGAGAAAGGTATGTACTTTCAGAGGTACGTTACAAATGAGTTCATTATTTTATCCTTGTATGTGGACGATATGCTTGTAGCAGGTTCCAGTATGAGGAAGATAGAAGAACTCAAGAAACTGATGGCAAAGAAGTTCTCAATGAAGGATTTGGAAGAGGCGAAGCAGATTCTTGGCATGAGGATCAACAGAGATAGGAAGTAATGGAAGCTGTGGCTATCTTAGGAGGACTATGTAGAGAAGGTACTAAAGAGGTTCAATATGGAGAATGCAAAGGCAGTGTCAACACATTTGGCAGCATACTTCAAGCTCAGCAAGCAGTTGTGTCCAACAACTCAGAAGGCAAGGGATGAGATGATTAGAATTTCATATGCCTCAGCCGTGGAAAGTCTAATGTATGCAATGGTTTGTACAAGATCAGATATCACACAAGCAGTGGGAGCAGTCAGTAGGCACATGCAGAATCCAAGCAAGGAGCACCAGAATGCAGTAAAGTGAATCTTGAGATATCTCAGGGGTACGTCAACTTACAGTTTGTGCTATGGAGGTGATAGTCTTCTAGTACAAGGATTTATAGATGCAGATCACTCTGGTGACAGAGACAATGGGAGGAGCACAACTGGTTATGTTTTCACTGTCGGTGATACAGCAGTGAGATGGGTATCTCAGTTGCAGAAGATAGTGGCATTATCAACTATAGAAGCTGAGTATGTGGCGATCACTGAAGCTAGTAAAGAGATGATATTGTTGAGAAATTATTGAAACATAATTGCCCCAACTTTATTGATTTTGATGATTTCCAAAAGCCATGAGTACGTTAAAGAAAACAATGTGTTTATTTATCAAAAACCTTGAGCTTATTCAAATTGAAAGGAATGAACTATCAATGGTTATATCAAATGAGTTTTGAATCTATTAGAAAAAGGAGTTTCAAGTTCTATGCTTAAAAGGATTTCAAAAAGGAATTTTTACACATTATAATTCAATCGATGAATTCTTGAAACATGTCTTGAATCCATGATAAATGTCATATTTAATGTATTCAAGTCAAATTTATATTTTAAATTTAATTGGGACAAGTTTTAAAGTCTATCAGAATATTTTTCTGATTTTTGTATCGCTCCCGAGCCGACTCAAGGGTTTTCGAGTCGACTCCCCAAAATGACTGATTTTCTCGAGTCGATCCTTGGTTTTTCAAGAGTCGACCCCTGACTTCTTGCGAGCCGACTCCTGTCTGTGCGAGCCGACTCCACTCAAACAACAGAACCCATGTTTTTTGAGCACTTCTCGAGTCGACTCCCCATTTTCCTCGAGTCGACTCCCAACTTTCGCGAGCCGACACTTTGTTTTCGCGAGTCGACCCTTCAATGGTTAAAATGTTTCTATTTTTAGTAATCGACCTCGAGCCGACTCCCACATAGCTCGAGTCGACTCCGCGAAATCTGGGCGCGATTTTTAACGATGACACATCAGCCCCAACGGTAAGATTTTCAAATAACGGCTATTTTTCTTTGTCTCTAACGGATATATTTTTGCAGATTCTATAAATAGTGGAGCTCTTTTCAAATCAAAACAACCCAGAGAAAATCAAAAAGAGAGAAAAGAGTATCATTTGAAAAGAGGGAAAAACAGAGCATATTGAAAAATCATTTAGCTCAAAGGAGAGTGATTCAAAAGGAGTGAAATCAAGTGAAAGTTTCGTCTGCTCCTTCTCATCAATCCACAGAGTCAAAAGAAAATCCACAAGCATTTCAAAGGTCAAATCGGAGGATTTTCAAAAGGGAGAAAAAGCTTCATCTCAACTCCAAAGTCTTCAACGGTCAAGAATCTTGCTGAGGCGTGATTCAACACTTTAAGAGGAGTTAAAGAGAAGAAGGAAGAAAGCCCAAGCCTCTACCATCTGCAATACTATCAGGCTTTTCTAACCTTACATTATTTTGTACTTCATTTGTATATTTGCTCAAGGGGAGCATTTTATTATCCAAACACTTCTATTCTATTTGTTTGCTGATTCAATCAGTGGATTGAATCAGTGGAGGTTGGTATACCTCGTTACAAGCCGGAGTGCTTGTGTTGGGTTAGTTGTGAGCCCGTAAAAAACAACGTGTAGGGTTTTGTGCTGGTAAGCCCGAGTTAAAACCAGCTGGGTTCGTTGTGCGCCCGTAAAACAACAAGTTTGAGTTGTGAGCTTGGAAAACAACTCGGCTGTAATCTAGAGAGATTATAGTGTGGACCCAAGTGAATCTTGGGAGTGGACGTAGGTGTTGATTGCACCGAACCACTATAAAATTATCTTGTGTTTGCCGTGCCTTATTTTCTCTATCTCTATCTCTCTTTATTTGCTTGTGTATTAATTTTAGTTAGCCTCTCACTTGCACATCTTGCTAACTAATCAATTAAAGTTAAAAAGTCTTAAATTTTTAAGAACCCAATTCACCCCCCCCTCTTGGGTTGCCATCTGGGCCAACAATTGGTATCAGAGCAAGTGCTCATTTAGAATTTGATCTCACGATCAAGGGCTAAAGATCCATATGGCAACACAAATTGGTTCAAGTTTTGCTGAAGGTCATTCTACGAATCGACCTCCTTTATTTAATGGAACCAACTATTCATATTGGAAAGCTAGAATGAGAATATTCATTCAAGCTTCGGACTATGAATTGTGGGGAGTAATAATAAACGGACCTAGTACACCCACACACCTTATTGATGGCACTATTGTTCCTAAACCCGAAAGGGATTGGAATGATAATGATAGGAGAATGGCACAACTAAATGCTAAGGCCATTAATATTTATATTGTTCCTTAGACTCAAATGAATTCAACCGAATCTCAACTTGTAATTCCGCAAAAGAAATTTGGGATAGGTTGGAAATAACTCATGAAGGAACAAACCAAGTTAAAGAATCAAAGATAAATATTTTGGTTCATAAATATGAATTATTTACTATGGAACAAACTGAAACCATCACATGCATGTTCACTAGATTTACTGATATTGTGAATGGTCTGAAAAGTCTTGGTAGAATTTATTCTAATGCTGACCTTGTGCGCAAAATTCTTAGGTCACTACCAAGATCGTGGGAAGCTAAAGTCACTGCTATCCAAGAAGCAAAGGACCTCAATGCATTACCTTTAGAGGAGCTTCTAGGATCCTTAATGACCCACGAGTTAACAATGAGCAGCATGTTGAGGAGGAAACAAAAAGAAGGAAAACTCTTGCCCTCAAGACTGCAGAAATGGAAGAGAGCAGCAGTGAAAGTAATGATGAAGATGATGAGGAAACTGCTCTCTTGGCCAAAAAATTCAGAAGGTTTATGAGAAAAAGGCCCTTCCATAAAAAGAAATTTGGAGCAAGATTTGAAGGAGAAAAGGATAAGAAAAAGGACAAGGAGAAAGAAAAAGAAAAAGAGCCCTTAGTATGTTATGAGTGCAAAAAGCCAGGGCACTTTAAGTATGATTGTCCTTTGCTGAAAAAGGCCTACAAGAAAAAGAAGAAAGCATACATGGCAACATGGTCTGATGAATCTTCCTCGTCGGAAGAAGATGAGCAAAAGGAAGTTGCCAATATCTGTTTCATGGCCAACGACGACGACAACGACAATGAGGTAAGTTCTGAAAACTCAAATGATGACTTTACATTTGATGAAATGTTTGAGGCTTTCAATGAACTTATGATTGATTTTAAATCCTTAAAAAAAGTATAAGTTTTTGAAAAATGACAATTAGTTTAGCTAAAAGTAAAAATGAATTAGCTTTAGAAGTTAAGAACTTAACTAATGAAAAAGAAGAACTTAGCAAAGAAAGAGATAATCTTAATCAAGAAATAGATTTGTTAAAATCTGAAACTAAAAACTCAACTAAAGATTTAAAAGATCAATTAGAAACTTTAGCTTTAGATAAAGAACAGCAAGCTAAAGAAATTGACTCTCTTAAGAAAGATGTTAAAAAATATAAAGACATTGTTGAGAAATTCACTTTAAGTTCAACTAAACTTAACATGATCTTAGATAGTCAAAAAGCTGTTTTTGACAAAGCAGGTTTAGGATATAACACATTAAGGAAACAGAAATCTCTAAAGAATATTTTTATAAAAGCTAACCAAAGTAATATAACTTGTTTCAAATGTAATGAAAAAGGTCATAAATCATTTGAATGCAAAACGTTAAAGAATAACAACAAGTTAAATGTTAAAGCTAAGAAAATATGGGTTCCGAAAGGAACAATTTTTGTTGCTGCTAACCATGAAGGACCCAAGAAAGCTTGGGTACCTAAGCATAAAGTTTAAATTATATTGCAGGAATGTCTTGTAGCCAAAAGATCAAAGAAAAAGTGGTACCTTGATAGTGGCTGCTCAAGACATATGACGGGTGACAAAGATGAATTCATCACCCTAGAGGAAAAGAAAGGTGGAGTTGTGACGTTTGGCGACAACGGTAAAGGTCAAATTATGGGCCTTGGTAAAGTTCGCATAACTCCATCTATAGTTATTGATAATGTACTTTATGTTAATGGTTTGAAGCATAATCTAATTAGCATAAGCCAATTATGTGATAAAAACTTTAATGTTTCATTTAAATCTTCTTTATGCACTGTAACTAATTCTATTGATGATAGCATTGTATTTACTGGTTATAGACATGGCAATGTTTACTTAGTTGATCTAGAAAAATTATCTTTGAGTGATCATTGCTTAATTGCTGACAATGCTAACATAAATGAAATTAGTTGGTTGTGGCATCGTAGATTAGGTCATGCAAGCACACACCTTATTTCAAAACTAATTAAAATGGATTTAGTTAAAGGATTACCTAAACTAGATTTTGAAAATAATAAAATATGTGATGCATGTCAATTTGGAAAACAAACTAGAAGTTCTTTTAAATCTAAAAACATTGTTTCAACTTCTAGGGCTTTAGAGCTACTTCACATGGATCTTTTCGGACCAACTAGAACCACAAGTCTAGGAGGAAAGAAATATGGTCTAGTGATTGTAGATGATTATTCTAGATATACTTGGGTAATGTTTTTAGCTCACAAAGATGAGACTTTCTCGATGTTCCTGAAATTCTTCAAGAAAGTCACAAATGAGAAAAACACTACTATAGTATCTCTAAGAAGTGATCATGGAACAGAATTTGAAAATCACCTATTTGAAAATTTCTGCACTGAAAATGGAATTAATCATAATTTTTCAGCCCCTAGGACTCCACAACAAAATGGTGTAGTTGAAAGAAAAATAGGACTCTAGAAGACATGGCCCGTACCATGCTATGTGAAAGCAACTTACCAAAGTATTTTTGGGCGGAAGCAATTAACACAGCATGTTACATCTTAAACAGAGCTTTAATAAGACCAATATTAAAGAAAACACCTTATGAATTATGGAATGAAAGAAAACCAAATATAAAATACTTTCATGCATTTGGATGTAAATGTTTCATTCATAATAATGGTAAAAAACTTAGGAAAATTTGATGCTAAATCTGATGAAGGAATTTTTCTAGGTTATTCAACAACTAGTAAGGCATATAGAATCTTTAACAAGAAAACCTTAGTAGTTGAAGAATCCATTCATGTAGTTTTTGATGAATCTTTAGCAACTGGATCTGAAAAGATTGATGATGAGGAAGATACAAACATAATTGAAAAAGATCTTGAAAAACTTAATATTGAAGTATCTTCTGATCATGAGCAAGAAGCTAAAGATGATGATTCACATAAGGACGATGATGTCAATATTGATCATAATGATGTAGATCTTCCAAGAGACTGGAGATATGCTCATAGTCATCCTAAGGAATTGATTATAGGCGATCCATCTCAAGGAATAAGGACTAGATCATACATGAGAAATATTAGTAATCATCTTGCATTTGTATCACAAATTGAACCTAAAACTATAGAAGAAGCTGAAAAAGATAATAATTGGATGTTAGCAATGCAAGAAGAACTAAATCAATTTACTAGAAATAATGTTTGGACTTTAGTTGAAAGACCTAAAAATCATTCAGTAATAGGATCAAAATGGATATAGAAATAAACTAGATGAAAATGGCATTGTAATTAGAAACAAAGCTAGATTGGTTGCTAAAGGATATAATCAAGAGGAAGGTATTGATTTTGATGAAACCTTTGCACCTGTAGCTAGATTAGAAGCCATTAGGCTATTACTTGCATTTGCATGTCATATGAACATTAACTTATTTCAAATGGATGTAAAAAGCGCATTTTTAAATGGATTTATTAATGAAGAAGTTTATGTAGAACAACCACCAGGTTTTGAAGATCACGAATTTTCAAATCACGTTTTTAAATTGCACAAAGCTTTATATGGTTTGAAACAAGCACCTAGAGCTTGGTATGATAGGTTAAGTAAATTCTTAATAGAAAATGATTTTACAAGAGGAAATGTTGATAAAACTTTGTTTTTGAAAAGAAAAAGTAAAGATTTACTTGTAGTACAAATATACGTAGATGACATTATTTTTGGTGCTACTAACGATTCTCTTTGTCAAGAATTTGCAAAGTTAATGCAGGGAGAATTCGAGATGAGCATGATGGGAGAACTCAACTTCTTCCTTGGACTCCAGATCAAACAATGCAAGGAGGGAATCTTTATCAACCAAACCAAATACACAAGAGAACTACTCAAAAAGTTTGGTATGGAAACAATGAAACCCCTCGGAACTCCAATGAGTCCTTCATGCAAGCTGGACAAAGATGAAGAAGGTAAAAAGGTTGACCAAAAGTATTATCGAGGTATAATCGGATCCCTTCTTTATTTAACAGCAAGTAGACCAGATATTATGTTTTCAGTATGTTTATGTGCTAGATTTCAATCTGAACCTAAAGAATCACATTTAATAGCTGTTAAAAGAATTTTAAGATATCTAAATGGAACTAAAAATGTAGGTTTATGGTATTCTAGAGACTCTACATTAAACCTAATTGCATATTCAGATTCTGATTATGCTGGATGTAAATTAGATAGAAAAAGCACAAGTGGTGCATGCCAATTCTTAGGTAGTAACTTAATCACATGGTTTAGCAAAAAGCAAAATTCAGTTGCATTATCAACTACTGAAGCTGAATATGTAGCAGCTGGAAGTTGCTGTGCGCAAATCCTATGGATTAAGCGACAACTTGAAGACTATGGTATCACACTTAATAAAACTCCCATAAGATGTGATAACACTAGCGCAATCAACTTAACTAAAAATCCAATTCAACACTCAAGAACAAAACACATAGAAATTAGATATCATTTTATAAGGGAACATGTAGCTAATGATGAAATTTGTTTAGATTATGTAAACACTGAAGAACAATTAGCTGACATATTCACTAAACCTTTAAATGAAGAAAGATTTTGTTATCTTAGAGGAGAGTTAGGAATTTGTAACCCTTTTGAATAAATTTTGAAACCTCTAAGGAAATATATCTAGAGTTCTTTCAAATTCTCAAAATCTTAAGGAAATTTTATCTAGAACTCATATCAATTTGATCTCTCAAAGTCCATGATTTTTAATCATACTCAAAGATCAAATTCCGGACTCAATTCGGATTCTCTGAATCTTAATCTATTTTTTCTCTGAAATTGTCTGGGAGCCGACTCGAGAGTATCGGAGTCGACTCGAGTTTCTGCTGAAACTCAGGAGTCGACCCCTCCTCTGAGCGAGTCGACTCGAGATCGTGTCCGTGCTCTGTGACTAGTCGGGAGCCGACTCCACACTTTGCGCGAGTCGACTCGACGTGGTCCCAGTCGATTATTTAGGGCACGAGTCGACCCGACGGACATTTCATTCTTTCCAAATCTTTCCAAATCCTCTCCAAAACTTTCCCAAAACCCTCCAAACCTCAAATAACCTCTGATTAACCAATCCTTCAAGATCAATGGCACCCAAAACCCGAGGAGCTAGCTCGAGTGGCGCCGGTTTGAAGAGAAAGAGGACCGTTCGACGACCCGTCCGCGAGCCGTCTACGGATTCATCCTCTACCCCTTCTGCTAGTGATCCTCCTGCTCCAGCTCCTACTCCTCAGGTAGATCATCTTGCCAGTAGGATTGTCACCACAGGAAGAAAGGTTGATTTTGAATTGTTTGAGAATGAAGGATTCATAATAGGTAGACAACTAATTGAGATGGGATTTGAGTGTATATGTTCATTGGACTGTCCCACCTACCCTGCTCTTGTTAAAGAGTTTTACAAGAATTTGTCCAGAGGAGATGATGGCTTAGTAAGCAAGGTTAGAGGCATTGGTCTGAACATCACATCCTCTATTCTATCTAGATTGTTGAAATTACCCTTGTCTGGACCATCCACATTTGCCCCAGAAGATAGATCTCCAGCCCTCACTAGGCTATTGAACCGAAATTTTGAAGGATTTGAAGAAGTATTTGCTAGTCAATTGCCTTTGGAATTAAGACTACTCCACAACATTTGCAGCAGGATTTTGTTTCCCAAGACCGGCAGATTCGACTATGTTTCTGAGCGAGATATTTTTGTTATGGATGCTGTTGTTTCTGGGAAGCCCATTAATCTACCTCGGATGATTTATGGTATATTGCAGATTGTGGCGGGAAAAAGAAATCAGTTTGCCCTATGGCATGGTTTTAACTAAATTATTTCAAAGCCAAGGGATTGTGTTCAGTGATTGTGAGCCAAAGAAGGAGTTAAGACATACAGATTATTATACTTTGGCTACCATTCATCGCATGGGGTTTGTTAAGAAAAATGGAAGTTGGGAGAGAAAGAATGTTACAGAGGACAGAGACATAGATGCAGAGGCACCCAGACCTTCCTTGAGACATTCATCACCTGAGCCTCCTCAGTGCTCGTCTGTTCCAGAGTCTGTTCCTGCTCCTGCTTCTGATTCTACCCCTGCTCCTACTGTTGCTCCTGCTCAGTCTTCTACATTTCATCTGGTAGTTTTTCTGATATACAGTTAGATCAGCTTCGATCATTATTCAAGTCTGAAATAAGTGAGCATGAAAATAGACTGAAAGAAGAATTTAATGAAAAGTTTATGAATTTAAAAGAAGCCTTATATTCACTCAGTGATCGAGTTGCATCGATTGAGTCTACTCTCAGTTCATCTACCAGTTCCTTAAGTGAAAACTTAAAGAATATCTTTGGAGAACTTAAGGATATCTGCGGTGACTCGGAGACATACTCCCAATGCAACGCCGAGCTTCAAGAAAAAATTACATCTGCTTGTACTTTTGTTGATGAAAAACTCAAAGACTATGTTAGACTTCAATGTGAAGGGATGAAGCAGATTGTTGATCACTTGAATAGAATTACTAGAAGAAATTTTTAAGTTTTCATGTAATCTCTTTTTGATGTAATCAAGTTTACTTTCAATGCAATGAGCAAGTTTACATTTTCATGTACTTTCATTTTGAAGTAATGAGAAAGTTTGATGCATTACTTTTGTCTATTTCAATTGTAATATCCTTGAATACTTTGAATGATTATCCTCAATTGATAAGTTAATAGAAAAAGATAAAGAATGTTATTGATATTAAACTTCCTAACCTTTTTGTTGATTACAAAAAAGGGGGAGAGTTTTTATTCAATCGTATATGCCTTGCCTTCAATTCAATCAAAGTTTAATTTTGAAAGAGGAAGAGCATAAGGGGAAGAGATAAATTGAATTTCATAAAGAAAATGCTTAAGTTTCTGATTTTGAAAAATTTTGAATGATTTATAAAATTAAGGTTCATAGGGGGAGCTACCTCATTGAGGGGGAGCCTTTCCATGAACACAATAGTTGATTTTGGAATCACAAATTTTTTAATTTTATAATGCATATACTCAATGTTTTTGTCATCATCAAAAAGGGGGAGATTGTTGAGAAATTATTGAAACATAATTGCCCCAACTTTATTGATTTTGATGATTTCCAAAAGCCATGAGTACCTTAAAGAAAACAATGTGTTTATTTATCAAAAACCTTGAGCTTATTCAAATTGAAAGGAATGAACTATCAATGGTTATATCAAATGAGTTTTGAATCTATTAGAAAAAGGAGTTTCAAGTTCTATGCTTAAAAGGATTTCAAAAAGGAATTTTTACACATTATAATTCAATCGATGAATTCTTGAAACATGTCTTGAATCCATGATAAATGTCATATTTAATGTATTCAAGTCAAATTTATATTTTAAATTTAATTGGGACAAGTTTTAAAGTCTATCAGAACATTTTTCTGATTTTTGTATCGCTCCCGAGCCGACTCAAGGGTTTCCGAGTCGACTCCCCAAAATGACTGATTTTCTCGAGTCGACCCTTGGTTTTCAAGAGTCGACCCCTGACTTCTTGCGAGCCGACTCCTGTCTGTGCGAGCCGACTCCGCTCAAACAACAGAACCCATGTTTTTTGAGCACTTCTCGAGTCGACTCCCCATTTTCCTCGAGTCGACTCCCAACTTTCGCGAGCCGACACTTTGTTTTCGCGAGTCGACCCTTCAATGGTTAAAATGTTTCTATTTTTAGTAATCGACCTCGAGCCGACTCCCACAAGCTCGAGTCGACTCCGCGAAATCTGGGCGCGATTTTTAACGATGACACATCAGCCCCAACGGTAAGATTTTCAAATAACGGCTATTTTTCTTTGTCTCTAACGGATATATTTTTGCAGATTCTATAAATAGAGGAGCTCTTTTCAAATCAAAACAACCCATAGAAAATCAAAAAGAGAGAAAAGAATATCATTTGAAAAGAGGGAAAAACAGAGCATATTGGAAAAATCATTTAGCTCAAAGGAGAGTGATTCAAAAGGAGTGAAATCCAAGTGAAAGTTTCGTCTGCTCCTTCTCATCAATCCACAGAGTCAAAAGAAAATCCACAAGCATTTCAAAGGTCAAATCGGAGGATTTTCAAAAGGGAGAAAAAGCTTCATCTCAACTCCAAAGTCTTCAACGGTCAAGAATCTTGCTGAGGCGTGATTCAACACTTTAAGAGGAGTTAAAGAGAAGAAGGAAGAAAGCCCAAGCCTCTACCATCTGCAATACTATCAGGCTTTTCTAACCTTACATTATTTTGTACTTCATTTGTATATTTGCTCAAGGGGAGCATTTTATTATCCAAACACTTCTATTCTATTTGTTTGCTGATTCAATCAGTGGATTGAATCAGTGGAGGTTGGTATACCTCGTTACAAGCCGGAGTGCTTGTGTTGGGTTAGTTGTGAGCCCGTGAAAAACAACGTGTAGGGTTTTGTGCTGGTAAGCCCGAGTTAAAACCAGCTGGGTTCGTTGTACGCCCGTGAAAACAACAAGTTTGAGTTGTGAGCTTGGAAAACAACTCGGCTGTAATCTAGAGAGATTATAGTGTGGACCCAAGTGAATCTTGGGAGTGGACGTAGGTGTTGATTGCACCGAACCACTATAAAATTATCTTGTGTTTGCCGTGCCTTATTTTTCTATCTCTATCTCTCTTTATTTGCTTGTGTATTAATTTTAGTTAGCCTCTCACTTGCACATCTTGCTAACTAATCAATTAAAGTTAAAAAGTCTTAAATTTTTAAGAACCCAATTCACCCCCCCCTCTTGGGTTGCCATCTGGGCCAACAGATATGGTTACAAAGGTTGATGGAGGAGCTCGGCAAGGAGCACGAGTGTAATACATTATGGAGCGACAGCCAGAGCGTAGTTTACTTGGCAAGGAATCTAGCATTTCATGCAAGAACCAAGCACATTCAACTTAGGTATCATTTCATACGCAGTGCGTTGGATGAGGAGCAGTTGAAGCTGAAGAAAATTGATGAAACTAAGAATCCTGTAGATATGTTCGCCAAGGTTGTGAGCAGAGACAAGTTGAGTCTCTGTTCCAACTTGGTGAAGCTTTCCAAGAGATAGATCAAAAGAGCGCGGCACAGAGAAAGAAGGTAGATCTAAGATTGATGTCATTAATCTCCAAGTGGGAGATTGTTATGGATAGAGCTTAATTTCATCAAGAGGGAGTTTGAATTTGAATTTTGAATTTGATTTGGCCAACTAAGGAAGCTGATTTTGGGGAGGATTTATTGCAACTTCCAAATCTGATTTTGGGAAGGATTTGTTGGAGATTTTCAAGGCAGCAAATCAGTTCATGGTTACCAAAAGTGTGGAGCCAGTTTTGGAAATGAATCCATGGTTGCCAAAAGTGTGGAGCCAGTTTTGGGATGGGATTAGATTGGAGGAGAGTCTTCGATCCTTTTGGGTGTCTTCTTCAACCGGTGAAGTTGAGCGAGAAAAAAAGAGAGAGAGAATAGGAGGCTCTGTGAGGACATCATCTGTGTGCTGTAGAGAGAAAGTTCTGGATCATAAGAGTTTCTGAGAGAGTATGTTTTGAGGGCTTGTACCTTATTCAACTCTTAGTGAAGCCTTGCAGATCCTGTGCCGCCGTGGATGTAGCCCAGTTTGGGTGAACCACGTAAAATCCTCGTCTCTCACTGTTTTCTTTTGGATTTTGGTTCCTATTATTATTTTGTATTTTTTGTTGACTTTATCGCAACTGCGTGCATGGCCGTACTAATAGCGATCTTATTAGAGGAATATTTATTGTATTCCCTATCAAAAGATACATCAAGAGAGAGGGTGAAATCATGTCACCCTGATCCCAGATCCAATCAGCAGAATGCTGGGCAACATAGGAGGCCACCCAATCCGCCACGCAGTTTGCCTCTTAGTAGACATGTCAGACAATTGTAATCACCGGATCTCGCAAAAGCTGCCAAATATTCCGAAGGAGAGGGTGGGCATCGTCAAACTCCAACCTATCCTGAATCCAACCAGTGACAGTGGTGGAGTCCCCCTCGATAAGGATCCTCTGAGCTCGCAGCTGGTGAGTCACCCTAATAATGCCAGACCATGCTGCTTTAAGCTCAGCTTTTAGAACATAGCAGTCCTTAAAGGAGGCCCCATCGGCTGCTAGTAGTCTTCCATCGTCGGACCGAATAATATACCCTACACTACCATCAGTACCGCGGACGCTACCATCAAAATTTACCTTAACAAACTCAGGTGGGGGGCTCCCAAGAAATAGAAATCGCTCTATGGGCCGCTGCCGAAGCAGCATGGAAGATACAGTATCCAGGGAAAGTCAGGGGTGATAGCATCGCATCGCAGGTACTCCATCGCCAAGCATCTGGATCTCAGAAGAATCCGATGGACTGGGATGATCTCTGCCTCAAAGGTCATCGCATTTCTAGCCAACCAGATCTAATAAGCAATGTAGGCGGCAAGGCAGGCCTCGCGTGTGGAACTCTTATGGGCAATCACCATCATCAGCCTCGCAAGGCCATCTCCCAGCAACCCTCCAAGTCTCCCTCGCCCTAGGGCACCGCAAGATAGCATGCTCGGTCGTCTCGTCATGAACCCCACAAATCGAGCAAGATCCGGCAATGTCCATGCCTCTCCGATTAAGGAGAGCCGTCGTAGGGAGGTGGTTCCAAGCCATCTTCCAAAGGAAGAGCTGCACTCTCGGATGGATAGGGAGTCTTCATATCCATGCTACTGTAAATGTGGTATCCACAGGTCCTCTGCAAAGAGTGTAGAGGGAGCTCGATGGAGCCATGGGGTAGCAGGTAGAGCCCCAGACCCTAAGGTTGTTCCCTTGATAAAGCGGAATTGGGATAGCAAGGATCCTAGATACCAACTGGGGTCCAAACATCGTGGAGAGATCCTAGATACGTCAGGTCGTGTTATCATCCATCAGATCACCGATCCGAAGATTTTCAGCAACATCTACATCAATAAAGGTCGGCCACTTAGACAAAGGGAGTGATGAGATCCAAGCATCATGACTAACATCAATTGTGGTTCCGTCCCCAACCAAGCATCTGATATGAGCCATAGCGATAGGGGCACGGCCGTAGATTTTCTTCCAGATAAAAGAGCAACCTCTAATCGGCTAAGAGGAGAAAATAAAAACGCATGAGCTAGCTCAGTTGCTTCCTAAATTACAAGTCTTGGTTTGTTTGATGTTTAGAATTTGTTAGTCAAAATATTCCTTCAGTGGGTGTTGGTTCAGCTACAATCCACCAAGGCAGGCTTCTAGTACATGGAAAGCAATTACCAGCTCCTCTTAATGCTTTGCCAACAAATTCATATGGTCTGTGAGGATGGTACTTCTCTCTTCTCAACCTTGGTTACCTTAAACCTTATGATCATCCCATATAATGTCCATATTTGAGAGAAATACTCTAGAGTATCTTATCTTATATATAAGAATGGATCTTCGAATGCTGCAGCTGTTCTCCAGAGATAGCCACCAAGATTTTAATCACTCCAGTTGGAGGAATTAATCAAAAGATCTATAGTGCTTCGGAATCAATCATCAAAAGGAATTAATCACCACTATGAGTAATGCCCACGTCATTTGAACCACCATGCATTGCAGCAGTTGCTCGATGCCCTTATCTATCTCATTACTAACTTCTGTAGTGTAGTCTTGCCCCTAGTTGAGCACGACGTCAGGGTTACTCTCATCACCACTAGAGTAATGCCCACATCATTTGAACCACGATGGATAGCAGCAATTGCTCGATGCCCTTTATCTCACTCATCACTAACTTATATTAATCAAAAGATATTTATATTCTTGCTTAGGGTGATAACTTTCTTTCGAATCGGTGTCAAGAAGGTCTATAGCGCTATGTTTTCGAGCTCGGACTTTATCTGCTAATGTCTTTGATTCATTGATAGAAAGAAAGTTCAAACATGAGCAACTTACTTTTTATGTAAGTCGCTGAAAGATAGGCTTCCAACATGCAACAGGCTCTAAGAACTAGGGGTGCAACTTGGGCTGGATTCAATCCGAACTCGGCCCACAGAACCCGATTTGCAGCAGTACTCAAACTCTAGTTTTCTTAACCCGAACCCGAAGGATCTGGGTTGAACTCGGACCGATTTGCAACTTAGGCCGGGTTAGGGTTGCAGTCAACCCGAACCCGAGAAAACCCGAACCTGCAAAGCCACAAGCAGCAGGCCCACTGGTGTTGTGAAAGTGATGATTTAGCCTTGTTTGTTATGTAGAGCTGATAATAGTTTTGTGGAAGTGATGATTCTTGGTATGAACATTCCACCATAACCTTCATTACCTTTTAAAATGAACAATATACCTTTAACCATTGCATTTTATCATGTAATGTTGATGGGCCAAACTAGTATCTTTATTTTTTTTTAATTATCTTCTTTGAGACATTTGTAACTTCTAATATGAAGTTTGCCAAAATTTATGAAAGCATTTGGGAAGAGGTGATGAGCAGAAAACTAAAACATCTGGAAAAGGGATGATGAGTAAAAAATCATAGAGCTTTGGATGGCGAATGTCGTCTCGCTACTTGAAAAAGATCTATCGTACCAGACTTATGTGGTCTTCTAACTGGCTCTTTATATTGTCTCAATATTTTCTGCTTCCAAAGGATAAAGATGACTTCATCAATGCATATGGTGACTATTGAAATGTCATGCAACATTTGGATTACTTGGATATGTTTTGGTTTAAGAATGTACTTTTTTTTTATATTTAGTCTTATGTAAAAGATGTATATTTTTAGACATGTAATTTAAAATATAAAGCTTGTTTGTTTCAAACTTCACCTTGTTTGTATAATATAAAGCTTATTTGTTTCAAACTTTAGCTTATTTATGCAATGTTAAACTTGTTTGTTTCAGATTATCATATATATATATATTTTTTTCTATCACCCCGAATTCAACCCGAAACTCTATCCAAACCTAATTTTTAAAAATAAAGTTAAAATTAAAGTTTTACAAATAAGTTTAAGATTGAAATTGATATTTTATAAATAAGGTTAAAATTAAAGGTGAGGAAACCGAGTTGTACCCCTGCTCAGAACAGGTACATACAATGCGTCCCCACCGTTGCAGATGTCAGATGGGCATTAAAATGAGGGGCATCTTTTCTTCATTCAAGGGAGAATTGGGATAACGTACTGCTTCCTAATAATTTATTTCACTCCTTCCACGTATTGTCTTCTCCAGAGACTTCCACCAGTGATACTGAGATGTGCTTAACTCAGACCCATCTTCCATGGGGATGCTGTAAAGCAGGATATAGATTTATATTTGAAGCTATTCTCGCTTAAAAACGCTAACTGTATACTCCACAAGCAGAGGCCATGCCAGCAGTCACAACAACAGTGCCATTGAAAGAAATGACTCAGCTTTTCTGTTTACATGGCAATCTTAAACCACTCTCAAGGAGTCCTCGTCTGCTTGGAAAATGGTCCGCATGGAAGAGCCTTTGTTTTAGCATTAGGAACACCTAGGCCCTAGCTAACATATTCAAAGGAAGACATGTAACGCAACCACTTGAAATCCCATGTGGTATACAAACTCGCAAGACATTTATTTTAAGCTTACAACAGCAATATCCAATGGTAGACTTAAGAAATACATATGATAGTCTCTTTGTTTAGTAGGCAACTGTCTTCTATGTGCATCTCAAAAACACTTGCACACTAAAGGATTGAGATTTGATTTGTACTTCTAAACACGATTAAGATCAGTCAAGTGAGGTCATTCTCATCTAAAGGTTCCTCTTCCTTGGCCTCTTCTCTCTTCAGCTCCTTCAAATCCCCTGTTGGCAATTTTCTTGCAAGCCTGATTATCTGCAAGCCATGGAAACAGAATTCATCATCGCTAAATCAGCACTCAAACCATAGAAAATCAAAAATCAACGCTAATAGACATGTACAATGAATTCAGGGGGGTTTTATATAAAAAAGGAAAAATACCGCTGACCGAAATAACTTAAGGCAAAATGCTGAAGAGCATTTCAAATCTAATAAAGACTAACAGAAAAAAAAAAGAAGAACGTGCAATCATCTATGTTTTCAGACTTGCATGTTGGGTTATCTCTCTCACACACACATTCACTCAATTGGTCAATCATTTGATCAAAATTTCATCCAAGCAGCCTTACCCTTACCCATGTCCCCCACAGCAAGGTAGGTTGAGGGACGAATATAGGGGCTCCTGCATGTGCGATCCCCTACTAGCTTCTTATCGCTGCCTACAAATTGAAGTGTCCAATCCAGTTCTTCACTTATTTTATTTGTAGGCCATCATGCAACTCTTGCACGCAATCTGTTGTACAGATATGCTGGCAATGGCTGCAATCACATTGGTCAAAGAGCAGATGAGGGAGCGAAACGGGGAATTTTTGCATAATCTAATATATAAATGACTTAAGTGCATGATAACTAGAAGAAAAACAGCGGTGGAGAAGAGTGGCAAGAATTTCTTTAGTATCTCATATAAGCCTCCTGACATCTCTAGCTTTTCTAATTTAAACCTTGCAGTTTTAGTCAGAGTTTTATCATGAACATCCATCCTTTAATCTTACAGATTTCATTTACACCTATGGAACTTTGAAGTATCTAATTTGTTAATCTGCATCTGGACAATATATTCACCAAGAGGCTCCCTTACAAAGATGACTCCAAGCATAAAGCATGATCATGCCTTGGAAATAGATGCTGGGCACAAGGCAGTTAATCATCTCAATAGTCACCACAGTAATAAAAAACCAAAGTGACCTATACAAAAATAATATGAGCAATCCCAAGGTCGAGTTTTCCAACTTTTGCTCCAAAAGAAAATGGTACGAGCAATTCTGCAATTTCTTTATCCCTCTTTCCTTCTAACTTCTTTTTTTTATCTTATATAAGGTAAGGAAGAACAAAATAGAATTGTATAGTTTAATGCAAGAGGACTCTACATGCCTTTTCTAGCAATGTTTGTGCCTAACGCATGTTTTTCTCCTGGATAGCTGTAAAATAGATAAAGGGTAGCTTTGGCACAATGAAAAGATTGCTTTGTTATAACCTAGAAGTCACAGGTTCGAAATATAGAAACAATCTATCTACATGCCAGATTAAGGGTACATACACTTAACCATCCCTAGAACCCACAATGATGAGAGCCTTGTGCATTGAGTTGCAAATTTTTATAGTTACAAAATACATAATACGTGGTATAGACCTTACAATATACATTCCACAGATTCCTGCCTCAAGAAGCCTTCTTGTTACATAGATATAATGCAGGGGCACTGAATCTTATGCTGTGGTCGTATCTCCACATGCCTGTATGAGCCTAGCTTCCAAAATCTTTCATCCCCAAGAAGCAACCAAGGTTGATCTTAAATCTAGTTGTTAAGTCACGGAATCCTTTATCTATTTCAGTGTAAAATGCATTTACATCTAATCCCCATGTGGTAGCAAAATGAAGCTCTTACATAAATATCATGCACCCATTTATTTGCATCTGAATAGATCTTACCAATAAGGCTCTCATAGGCAGGGCACCACATCAGAGAACATTATATTCTTCTCTCAATATGTCTAACAGTGGCTTTCAGAGTTGATAAATCATCCCCTTGCCAACACCTATAACAACTGACACCACCACCATTTATATGCCAACTCATGAAGGTTCAAGGAGGTCAGCATATCCAAGGAAGGTCCAAATGATTATCATAGCTTCTTCAAATGTAAAAGAAGATTATCAACATTTTCCTGCCTTACGCATTATGCATGCATGGTGTGATAAGGATTCCACACAAGGATATCCATTTTTGTGCAATAAAAGAAAAAACCAATGAGTGCAAGAATCCTATTATCACAAAATGGTTGAACAACTTGCAGTACCACTGATGTGATCAGAGAAAGCCTGACTAGGAAAAGGCTTGGGCAAGGGATGGGACCACAAACGCATGGCTTATTAATGTTGTAAGTTAAAATTTCAATGTTAAGAGCTCAAAGACAAATGTACATACTTTCCGATTCCTCTCTTCTTAGATAGATGATCCAAGCTATTTTGTTACTGCCATATTCATGATTCTCCATACTTTTCATCCTAGAAAAAAAGGACAACATCCAAATGCTGGGAAATTTCAAGATACCTATAAGCAAAGAGCGATCATTTCTCATGAAAAAGTTAAACTCAACTCAACTAAGCCTTTTCTCAACTACATGGGGTTGGCTACAGGAATCTGCTTCCTTCACTCTGCTCTATTTAGGAAAGTCGACACTCAAATTACAAATAGTTATATATTTTTTAATTATTTTTATTCATGTCAGTTTAGGTATATCTCTACCTCTATCATTATAATAGATTGTTAAAAGATCGCTCTTCCTAATTGGAGCATTTAAAGGTCTTTGTTGTATATGTCCAAACCACCTTAATCAATTTTCTCTTATTTTATCTTCAATTAAAGCTACTCTTATCATATGAAAGAGTCAAATATCCCTAAATTTTAGTTGCATCTCCATTTTTTTGGATTTCCTAAAAGTTGCGCTTTTCCCCAGTCAAACAGGTGCCTGTGTAGCTTGCCTTGCAAACAACTTTTTTTGGGATCCCTACTGTTGTAAGTGCATAAAGACAAGGTCAAGCTTCTTTTGCACATTATCCAAACTAACAAGGTAAAACTGTTGAACCACTTTCTTCACTCCCAAAATATGAGTTTTCTGAAATAAAGCATCAGCATGTCTATTGTTCTACGAAACTATTCCTAACTGAAACAATTTTTCATCATAATGAGAAAAATTTGAAGATGCAGTTATCTATATTTGGTGGTTGCTACTTGCTCATTGGCAGACATGGAACATTAAGTGATTTAACAAATAATCACTTAGAATCTAGAGCTGAGAAACAGACAATGCTGCCAAAGCTAAAGCTTATAATGACCTGCTCAATATACCAAGAGCAAAAGAAGGTGCCGAAGAAAGAATCCTACAAATGTAGTTAGTATGAACAATCTAGGAGCCTACTATCGGAAGCTGGAAGCTCGGCTTTGTTGACCCCATATTGATTTTGATGAAACGCCAAAACAATTAAGTATTATGCTAATAAATTATGTATTGTGCTAATCAATTTAACATTGAGCTAATGTTCTATCTGTCAAATCAATTTCTGGTTATTCATTATGAAACAGTACACCTTGTTTATCCTAAGCACACAGTAATTCATGATATAATGCTATTTATCTAACAAAATGACTTTTAGGATTAATTATATTTGCATTGTCTTGAATTGGATTCAATTATCCTAAAAGCTCCTATTTATAACTCTATTATCAACGGATTATATTTATTCTCTATTGCCTTCGGATTGGATGCATATTGCTTGAATCTCGGGTTACCAATCTTTGATTTGGAATACCAGATTCTGTCACCTTTGGTTTAAATTCGGGTTGCCTTCGGTTGCCTTTTGTTGCCTTCGGTTTAAATTCGGGTTGCATTCGATTGCCTTTGGACGTCTAGCTTATTCAGTCTGGATGAATCCTTGGCTAGTCCCTTGCATTTGGAGAATGACGTTCCCTGGCCTCTTATCTTGGTATTCTAATTCATAAAGTTGGCATGCTAATCCTAAAAAGCTCTCTGCCGATTCTTAGGCTCCCTATCTTGGCATGCTAGCGGGTTGAGTTGGAATTCTAATTTTATAACTCTCTCGGCTGGCTCCGTGGTACACTCTCTTAGCATACCAACTTTGAGTTTTTGGAATTCCAGTTTTAAAACTCTTTCGGTGGCTCCCTAGCATCTTTTTCTTGGCATTCCAATTTCAAGTTTTTAGAATACCGATTCTAGTGATGGTTCGGTAGCTCCCTGGCATATTTTCTTGGCATACCAACTTTAAAACTTTGGAATGCCAATTTTATTGTTGGTTCGGTGGCTCGCTGCTAGCTTTCTCTTGACATTCTAATTTTAAGTCTTTGAAATGCCGATTTTATGGTTGATTCGGCCAGCTCCCTGATGCTCTCTCTTGGCATTCTGATTTTTGGAATTTGGAATACCATTTTCGTTGGGATTTCGGCTAGCTCCCTGTTACGTCTTCCTGGCATACCGGATTTCATGATGTGGAATGCTATTTTTATTGGAGTTACGCCTGACTCTCTATTGGAATGATTTGGAATACCGGTTTTAACTTTTTGGAATGCTACATTTTGAAAATCTTGGATGGTTTATTGTTTCACACCGTTGGAATTTTTGTGTTTAGTTTGCTTCCTTAAAAATTGTTTGCCAGACCCCTTTCCTCTCACGACGACTCTTTTTTTTGTTGTTCTGGTTATAAATAGTGACCTTGAACAATGTTTTAAAAAGTGAGAAATCAGAAAAGAAAAAGAGAAAGACAAAAGAAGGAAGAAACAAAAAGAAAAGATAGATTGAAAAATATTGATTGAGAGAAAAATCATTTGAAAGAGAGATTTTCTTGAGGTTTGTTGAAGCTTTTTGCTTTGATTTTTTTTAACCACCGGAGCTCATTTATTGCTGGTTCTTCAAGTGGTCTTCAAGCTTCATCTACCTTCATTGAAAAGCATTCAAAGTCACCTCGAAAGCTTCCTTGTGCTGCTGCGTTCATTAAAGAAAGAAGCTACTTCGGGTTTAGCTCTTCAAATTGATAAGTACATTTATTGTTTTAAATCTGCTCATATCTAGGAGCGTTTGTTGTATTAAACATACTATTGCTTGTGCCTTGATTTGTTTCACGATTAAGAAACGTGATTGGGTAGAGGTCTACCCGGTTTGATTTGTAAGGTTTCCTTATACCTATAAACAAGAAGACTAGCTTGGAGGGCTAGTGTGTAAGGCTTGATTGCTTGTGCCCGTAAACAAGTTTACTAGCCAGTTAGGCTAGTGGTGACTAGTGGAATTCCCAAGGTGTTCTTGGGAGTGGATGTAGGTGCAAGGTTGGCACCGAACCACTATAAACTGTGTGTTTGATTGTGTTTCTTTTTATGTGATTGTTGTGCATTAGACGCACTTCACAACACAATAATTATTTGTGAAAGAATATAGGTGCGCATACTTGATAGTTAATTAATTTTTTTAAGAAACCCAATTCACCCCCCTCTTGGGTTGCTAGATCTGGGCAACAGGTTTTATATTATGTCAAGAGACATTCAGTGTGAAACATCTCATTCATTATGTAAGTTATCTGCCAATGATATAGTGAATAGGAGAGATTGGGAGAAAATCTGTGTACCCGGACCCTTCATGGACTCAATCATTGATTTGTAGTATTTTTTATCCTCCATCATTTGAGAACCTTCAGAAGATGAAATGTTTAGCTCTCCAATTTCCCATTCTGTACATGGTTTCCTTGAATAAATTCACATATTTCCAAATTCCAACATGAATACAAACATTGTAAAAGGATTGTGTAAAAGGTTGAATGTAGCTTGAATTTGATAAGCATGCTATAGCTTGAATTTGATTGGCATGCTATGTTCTTTATAATAGATATAATCATGATTTTGTCATGCCAATTTCTTTGCTCTTTCAAAAATGGGGTCTCTAATGGGATTCAACAAACTTGACAAGACTAATTTAGTATTCAATTGTGAAATGTTTCGATACCTCTTATCTGAGAATTAGAATAAAAAATCGGAAAAAAAGGGAGGGAAGTGGTACTACATTTCTTGCACATCTTGGTCAACAACATACATAATCTGTGCCTGAAAGGACATCTCCCTGTATTTAGGAAGCCTATTTTAGAGGATTGATAATGAGTAGAAATCTTTCATAATGTTCTCAAATTCTCATACAGATGGCTCGTAGCTTACTTGGATTTTTCCCCATTTTCAAGAAAAGCAATAAAAAGAAGCATCCAAAGCTCCAGTTGTTTAAAGAAAATTATGTATCTATCCATGGCTTTGCCTATTTATCACCCGTCATGCTGATAATGATAACCACAACAATGAAGCCTTGTCCCATGGTAGGGTCAGGTTTTATGAATCCGCATGCATCAAGCAATCCTCTTGAGGTCTTGCCTTGATGTTATTTTAAAGTTTTCCATATCCTCATGCACAATTTCTCCATGGGACCTTAGGTTTTTTCCGGTTTTTCCTACTCAATGTACTACACAATGCTACAGCACCAGGGGAATCCATGCTCTTTCTTATCCAGTAAGCCTCTTACTAGTTGTATTAACATGTTAGAAAATAGACTAATGATGAATCCTAAATGAACTAGCAAAATTTACCATGACAAGATAGGGAATCTTAGCCATATCATATTACATAAGCAATCTTTTACATTAATCAGCAGACTGTTTATGACTATCAGTATAATAAAGAATATGCTTGCCTATCAGCATAAATGATAAATCAAGATATTGGTTAAAAGACTAAATGCATTTCATGATAAACAGTGCATATCATACAAACTATTATCAGCAATCATATAATGCGAGGATGACTAAGAAAATTTACCACATGATCAAGATTTGAAATGGCGCTCAACTTAGCAACACGTTTGATTTCTTCAGTGTCGCCTTCTTCATAAGCAGTTAACAGTTTACTTGCACAATGGTTCTGATCACTATTAAGAAAGGATTCAATTCTGAAAAGAGATGTCTCGGTTAAGACTCAGTTTAAGTGATGCACAAACTAATAAAGACAATATAAGAATGGAAAAAAAAAGATAAAAGTCACCAAAATTATTCATTGCGTATGTCATATAATGTAAAGGTAGAAACTCACTGAGAAGAATCATTGAAGCACTTCTGAGCTTGCTGGAAATCATGTGCATAAAGGTAAACTATGATAGCACTCAAATAAGCCTGCATCAAGGCAACCAATTGAAATCATCAAAAATAATAATATAAAATAGGAACAAGTTAAGATCAGCGTGCAAAATGGGCCAGCACAATATTTACATAAAACAGTCCCACTATCCACATAATAATAAACATGAATTCATTAATAAAAATTTGCAAACCTACCACGATAACATAAAATATGCTTAACAATCATTCCAACCAACCACCTAAAAGACTTTGTGATCAGTTATTATTTCACACATCTACTTGAAAGAAATCTCTTATACTTCGTTGCTGATTATCTATAAAGATGTCACGTAGTTGAAGGTACAAGATATATTAATGATGATATTGGGAGGAAAAACCGAAGGTTTAGATGGATCATTGAACATCGAACAATAGAAGGAAAAAGAACTTGAAGTTGAAATGGCAAAAAATAATATAGAGAAGAAGAGAGAGAGGGAAAGGATGCACATGGTTTAATTGATTAATTGAGGGCAGAAAAGGGTAAGGAAGTTGCATGCAGGATATAAGACCTATTGGCCGCAAACATTTTTCATTGGTAAGGCTATGTGATGGGTTGCTTACTATGAGAAGAAAGGTGATTACTTGAAGGATATAAGAACATCTTTATCTTTTTCAGAATCATTTGAAGAAAACAAAATAAAAAGATAACCTAACCACTACATCATAACAGCTAGAATAGTAGATGCTGTATTTTGACAAAAAAAGATTAATAATAATAAAATACATTAAGCATTGGACACTAAGTCTTTTAGTTTAACCTATAGATTGTAATTTAAGCTGTTGGGCAGATAAAGCAGCCACTTAAACTAGATGGATGCTTATCGCTAAAGCAACTATTGCTCAAAGAGCCATAGAGCGATCTAACCAGTCACTTAAGCACCAATTTTTTTTAACATTGGGCAGAATATTATCTTCCAACATTATGGGAAACAAAGTGTAAGAAGTACCAGCATCAACACCAATTACATGAAATGCCACTATCACATTAAAAAACATCAGCATTCAGAAAGATATTTAAATGACCATCTAATCCTATACATCAACTACTTTCATACCCTATTCCAAGGTGGTAATGGATGCCCTCAAACTCTACAGACAGGCTGATGCACATAGCCAAAGCCATCTCTTCTTCATGATGCTCGACTATTGTCACAGTCCTTTGATTTTATCCATATTCCGCGTGTATACCATGAGCCCAGTCCATAGTTGTCAAACAGCCTGGTCACCCATGATGATGGACTCCCTGTAACCTAGGTGATAGCCTAGGCTATTAGGCAACTTTGCCAATGACAAAATTTATACAAGATTTACAATATAATTCACCACCTTCATATATTTCAATTAATGAATCAAACTTACATTACTTTCAATGAGTTTATGTCCGCACGCATTACTTTCAATGAGTTTATGTCTGCACTTAGCTAAAACAGATAACAATGTCGCATTAAAATCAAGAATGCATTTTTTAAATTGATTGAAATACTCATCCATTTACTTGACTCAAATGCATCTATAAATTCTCAATTCAACTCAATCAATATAAAAGAAATTATCATCAAAATCTAGCAGTGTAAAAAGTCTTTAAAAAAGACCCTCTCAATAACATCAATCATAACTCCAAAGGAAAAGAGAAAACAATGGATATAGGAGGAGGTCAGTGTGAGAGTGACTATTATTCATTAGAGTAACTCGTTTTGGTGAGAAACAGGGGGTAAGCAATTGAGCAGGGAAGCACAGTGCAGGTGGCTTGCAGGAAGGAGAGGATTTCTGTTTTGAGGGCCAGGCCTTCAACAACAGCACCAACCACAAATCCCATAATATATCAAAGATAGGAACAGGGTATGGTGAGCAAAGAAGATGCTATAATTAGTAGAGTTCTTGGGAAAACAAAAAAAAAATATTGTGTGCATGCGCGCGCATGAGAGAGAGAGAGAGAGAGAGAGAGAGAGAGAGAGCTGTTGTTCAAGCATCCTCTTGGCTGCTGCTTTGGTTCAATCTCATCACCGCCAAGAATGGGCAATGGTGGATGGTTGGCTGCTTGCCCCTTCCCCTTTCTTTGCCCTAGGTGGGGTGAGAGAGAGAAAGAGGAGGGGGAAGTAGAGAGATGGAAGCATCGACAAAAGGCTTCCTCTCATTTTTACCTTAGGTTCAATGCCTCATATCAATGGGGTCGAGCCCTAGCTGGGTCAGATGGTTTGACATAGCTCCGCTGAGTGAGTGCATAGTAGAATTGGGTGGCCATGGTAGTGCCCACTCACCAAAGCAGGTGCCTAGTTTGGTGGATAATCACCCATTAATTGGACCATCTAGGCAGGCCTCACCAATGCAGTTCAGGCTGGGCCAGGCATGGTCACCTAGGTGGGCTCTTATAACAACTGTGGGCCAATCAGGCTGTTGATTGGCTCTCTAATATGGATGTTTCAATACTATTTCTAAAGTTTAAAGTTCTAACTTTTCTACTCCACTGCATGAGTTAACAACTATGGATGATAGTTCAATTTCGTACTCAAGAACATCGAAGGATGACAACTACAATAATAATATCATTAAAACTATATAAAGGTGTCATTATTTCTTCCACGTGAAAACTATAAAAATAGACTAAAACAATACCTACCCAATTGATTCTCTTCTCTAATACCCCTGTTCTCAAGGACATGGCTACCAAAAAGATAACTATAATCTTTATTTGTATTCCAATAAAAAAAGTTCAAAAAATAATAAATACTAGAGGGATTCTCCACTCCACCATTCCTCTCCTTTAGTCTTCTTACATATAGGTTTCTCAAGGAACTCCCAGGCTCCCAAATTCAGCTAACACTCATCCACCTTCTCTTGCTAAAGAGGAAATTCAGAAAGATCACAAAAGACTTTTACAAACTTATATAGCGTTCAAAGGAGAAGTTCATGGCTTCTGACTCCTAGTTAGAATTAATTTTTTATTTAGCATGTAACAGTCTAACTATGATGTTGGGACAATTAACAAAACATAAAATGAAGGCTTCATCTATGCCCTATACATGTCTCAACATCTAACATGATCCAAGGAGCATGTTTCTCCTATTTTTCATCTTCTTCATCTTCTGTTCCTGTTCCAATGTCATTCATTACTCACACATGCTAGAAATAACATCTCTGAACAGTGCCACTTCTATCTCCCCTTGCAAAATAATACTTCCCTTATTTTAAAATTCCAATCCCATTTATAAGTTAAAAGCACACCCTGAATCAAAATCCTCCCATGGCCACTTTTGGTTAGAGAGTTTCCTAGGAAAATTAGATTTGTTTGGAAGGATGATATTAAGAGCAGGATCATTGTTGGGATAGCTTAAATGCGACGATAGCCATGGCAAGGAAGAGATGGATAAAGTAATGGTTATTCACACTGGTGTTCATGATGTATGAGAGAATCAAAGGGGCAGCGATGGCAAGAGGGCATGTAGGATCATGGTGAACGCTGTGGAGGACAATATTGCCATCAATGGGTAACAACGGACAAATAGGTCTTCACAAACTCCATGGTTGCATTGTTAACATTCAACAAGGAGAAGGAAGTGGTAGAATTGTTTTTCCCAGCTACCATCAAAATGTTGTCACACTTGTATGGAGGAGAAGTGGCCTTCAATCTTTTCCTTTGTGAGTGCCCCAATACCATAGCCAAACTTCAATATTTTAACGATATTGTCGACTAAAGTCTTGGAATTTCAATAATCATAACGGAGGATCAATATGGCCTATGCAATATGTAGCCTCATTTGTGCATAATTTTATGGTGTTGATTTTGCTTCCGCACAAAATTTAGAGCCATATCCTAGAAAAAATGAATGATTCAGGTTGGTAGATTCTCTTGGTGGTTATACCAGAGACCTCAACTCAAGCCTTCTCTAGCATCAGGGGTTAAGGATACTTCGGTGAGGGATATATCTTATTGTGTAGTTCATTGCCTACGGGCCTCTTCAACCAAATGAAAGAAAACGAATGTCCTAATTATCCAACCAAATATGATATTGAGTTTATTTAGTAGCTAGATAATGCATATTAGCTTGAGTTAGACTGATTCTTTTGTTCCTGCTTCCGCATATGAAACATGAATACCTATGCATGAGATGCCATGCTTTTAATGTGAAATGTGGGACTTTTATGTTTATGCGTTCTACAAGTTACATGAGTAAATTTTGGCGTGTAATAATGTATCGAATAACAATAGATCTACAAGGTTTCAAGTCTCAATACTGGTTTTCGAACTAATATCTCGCCTACCTAGAATCGATGGTGCCTAGGGCCACAATAGTACCAATAACTTAACAATACAACATAGTACTTGAACCCATGGATCTAACCTTTAAACAAATAAGTTCAAGTTAACTCAAAAGTCTGATTATGTTTAGATTTTATGACTATTAACAAGGTTAAAAATAATTAGCTAGGCAATAAATGTATTGGACAATACTAACCTAAGTGAGATATAATTTAATATATTATATTGAGAATGGTCCTACTTTGAGATTATTATGTTACTCATGAACTGTATCTATCATGTAACTCTAATGTTTTGAATCCTTTTTTTGAATCTAGGCATATGTACCATCTTGGACATCCTAGTTACATTGCATTAAACAACTAAAGCACACTAACACATTTTATATATTTCTCAATTTTTAGACTTTGTTAAATAACATTTAGATTGATATGAAAAAAAAGGCAGCAGTTTTTTGTTCAATACTTTTTCTCCGCATTTATGTTATATATTTACAAATAATTATTTTTGTTGATTCATTTGCACAAGAATGTGCATGACTACTTCCAAGTAAAATTATTCAGAAAAATCATCATATGATAAAAATAGCAGTATTACAGAATGACTATCCAGAACAAAGGCATAGGTGTCTAAAGCATAAGGACAAACACCCAAGTAGGCATAGACGCTCACTCAGCAAAAGATATTTATGATACTGATCGTTTAATTCAGTGAATCTATAAGATTAGGTTGCTCATTGAACCGTTAGCATTTGCTCCAACTTTCTTGGCAACTAGAACTTTTCAGTAGAAATTGGCAAATGATATATCACAACAAATTATTGGAAGACAAAATGTCATGACAAATATATTCATTTCTCAGAAGAACACAAGAACAGTTTATCAAAAGTAGCACCTTGCACTGGCTGTGGATGGCATTGCACTTATCAGCAGCTACACCCCATCTTAAAAGAAATGTTGCAGCATCCATATACCTGCAAAGAATGATGAGAAGCAACTGGCATAGCAAGTAACTTTTCCAGATTTGTAATATACTCTTTCAGATATGAGACTTTATATGCAAGTATTTTCTTTATTTTGGCACCTGTGCTCATTGGTCAGAGTGCAGTAGGCTTCCTTTTAACTTCTTTGTAGGATCTTGTCCTATACCATAAGGCTTTATTCGTAATCCAAAAAAGGAATTTAGTTTGATGCATATGGAAAATTACAACTCAATCTTAAAACCAAAGGTTTCAGTTTGGGTTCCATCAAAAAATACATTTATACATCAATAACCAGTGCATTATACCAAGCTTTTAATAGATCAATAACCTGTGTATGTTTACATTTGCAACAATGGAAAGAAAGAAGTACTTGATATGTTCTTTGCTTTTGATTTTGCAGACTTAGATAATGCCCTCAATGGTTAAGATTCAACAATTTCTATATTCAAAATTGATAATTGGTTTCATCATATGGCTACTAAGCATCATTGATAGAGTCTCCAACTGATAGGCCCAAGTACAGTCAAAGGGTAGAGTTAATAGAGTGAGTTATCTGGGCTGCAAGTGTTTTTCATGGTCCATAGCCTTAAAATTGGTGTAGAACTGATCTTAACAGATCTACAGGTCAACGAAAAGGAGTGACTAAGGGAATCCTAGGGTTTATGGGATCCAGAGTAATTAGGAAGTTTGAAGGACTATAGCGTGTCCATATATATATAGCATAATGGATAAAATTAGAGAAGCAGAAGAAAATTTACGGAGAATGACAAAGAAGATAAAAGTTAGGGAGAGGAGATATGAGAAGAAAGTAGCTCACAAACCTCGAATAATGATGTTATTCCAACTCAAAATGATAGTTACAGTGGTTCCCATTTATAGAATAGAGGAGTAAAGGATTTTTAGGAAAGATTCCCACAAAGAAAAGAGGAAAAATATATAAAGAGTTTTCATCATGTTTCTCAAGTCTCCCCCAATTATTAGTAGAGGAGGGAAAGTAAAAAGATTACACACATTGTCAAATCAACCAAACCAAAAGAATTTACAATTCCAAAAAACAAGATTGGATCCATTTTTAAGACTCTAATCCGTTTCCATTGATGCTCATATGCAGCCTCAAAGATTTTCCTTCAAGAGACTGCATCAATTCAATTCAGTGCAACAGTACAAAAATCATACATTTATATTGAACATTACTATGCGAGAATTATTGTATGCTTTTAAATTTATATTAAAATCGAGCAAAAAATTAAAAGCAATTTATCTATCCTAGAAGGTGAATAATGTAAGTCAATATTTTAAGTGCATATTGGAACTTAATATTTTAAGTGCATACTAGAACTTGGGATCAAAATGAATTGAATTTGAGTGGGCTGGGAATGGCTCCAGCCATGCTCAAAATATTCTTCTCAGCTCAAGATTGGCATGAGCTCGAATCGAGCTAGAATAATCCAATTTCAGCTCGATCCATTACTCATCAAGCAAGCTCAAGCTCAGCTAGATTAGGCTGAAAGGACTAGCCAGATGGGTGGCCAGACGCCAAAGTTTGGTGGATGTAGCGGTGGGCAAGCCGAAGAAATGAACTGGATTTGAGCAAGATAGGCTTGCCTCGAGACCGACTTGAAATATTCTACTCAGTTTGAGATTGGTTCAAGTTTGAATTGGCTAGAATAATCCAGTTCCAGCTTGACTCATTACTTATCAAGTCAGCTCAAGTTCAACTCAAACAGGTTGAAAGGGCCAACCCAAATGCCAAGCCAGAGGCCAGAGTTGGGTGGCTATACAGTGGGCAAGACAAAGAAAATGAACTGAACTTGAGCAAGATGGGCTTCACTTGAGCTTGCTCGAAATTCTGCTCAGCTCTAGCTTGGCTCAAGCTCAAACCGATTAAAGAATAATCCAATTCCAACTTGACTCGTTACTTATCAAGCCAGGTCAAGCTCAACTAAATTAAACCGACAGACCAGTCCAAACATGTGGCCGAACACAGGAGTTGGCGGATGTAGCAGTGGGCAAGAAGGGAGAAGGCAACCATTCATGTTGGATATAAAACATTCCATGATTGCCACCATGAGAGATGGAGAAAGAGAGAAAGGAGGAAGAGGAAAGATGGGGAAGGATGAGTCTCTAAATCTAGCTTCACCATGTGCTAGATCTAGATGCCCCATACATGTACATGTGCGAGAGGGAAGGAGAAGAAAAGGAATTAAAAAGGGCCCCTCCTAGTGTCTGTAGGTAAACAAGAATACAACGGCCAAAAATAGGAGTGTTTTATCATATCATATAAAACATTTAGAATACTTAATAAAATAGATTTTAGGAAAACAAAAGACTACTTCTATCGGCAATGAAAAATTTAATATGATATATTTATATGTATATTTATATTTATAAATAACTCTCAAGCTATTTCGAGCTAAATATGAGTGACCTGAATCTAGCTCATGTTCAACTCATTCATGTTTCGAGGTAAAAGATCTAGCACATATTTGGTTCATTTATTAATTGAGCAAGTTCAATCTAAGATAAATTTCTAGTCGAGCACAAACTACTTGTGAACAACTCACTCATTTGATACTCCTAGCGGAGCTTGATATTTTAGCAATATAGGTATACAATTATTGGATGCTTGTATTTACCAAAGAGGCACAAGCATTTATAACTTAAGCTTAGATTTGAAGCCAACTGACCTAGGAAAAAAACCCCAACTTACTCAATATTCCCCAAGTATTCTCAAATTTATTAACAAATTTGCTGAGTTTATAAAATTATAAGTAATAAGTCCCCTTGCTAAAAATTTCTAGTGACTTTTACAAATAACTCAAAGTTTTAAGCAAACATATTGCAAGTTATATTATAATTTTTGTATCAGATTACACCGAATTCAAATTAATAGAACAGAGTTAGTCCTTAAAATTGAGAGGAAAATTTTCTTCAAAGAGTTGTAGCATCCTCAAGTCAGTCTTGCTATGGATTCAAACATATGTTTGGATTTCTGATAATTTCCCTTCTTTCTTTCATGTAATTGGTGAATTTTATCAAGCAGCACAAGATCTTTAAAATGTACATATATTTTCAAATTATTAAAGTTCTGTTTGCAGCTGGCATAATCTGCTTATAAATCATGCCCGCAAGTCAGATAATTTCATGAATCTCATTACATAACTGCAAGTTGAATATACAGACTATAACATCTCTATTTCCAAGGAAAAAAAAAGACATGGATATCATTTTACATAAACACTCAGTAATAGAAATGAACAAGGACCATGTGAAGAAAGCTTAGGATAATAGTTATATTGCTGGAAATATTGCTTGAAACCAGAATTTGAAAGATCTGTTAAAGAAGGCCAGTGCATTGACATCAAAAGATACAGGACAATTTTTTATTGGTTCACTTTCTGAAATATGGAGTTTGATTAAGGAAAAGTACCAAACAACATCCCATGCCAGTCAAGTGTCATAGTCATGGCAAACAGAATGGGGCCCTATCAGTCTGTGACATTTCACGTCAAACCATCATGCACTGGCTCAAACTAGAACACAGGCTACAGGGTTCTGTTACCTGTCCCATACTTGTACCTTATTGGCACAGTATGTACCATACAGTGCAAACAGAAGTACTTTAATGCTCTGTTTGGATGGAGAGAAAAGTGGAAGGAAAGAAAACTGGGAGGAAAGAAAAGTGTAAGGAAAGAAAATTAAAGAGAAAATATTTTCTCTCATTCTGTTTGGATGAGTGAGAGAAAAACAGAGAGGAGAGAAAAGTCGATAATTTACAATGACAATAATATCCTTGTTATAGATGATTAAAAAATGCATCGATTATTTTTTTTGGAAGGTCAATATTGGAATGAAAAAAAAGAAAGAGCACTTTTGAGTTTTCTCTCCGAAATCTCTCCGGTTTCGGAGAGAACTTTTATGTGGGGCCCACCACTTTTTTCCCTCTATTTTTCCCTCTAGTTTTCTTTCCTCTCGACTTTTCTCTCCATCCAAACAAGATAAATTTCATTTTCTCTCCTATTTTTTCTCCTAGTTTTCTTTCCTCCCTAGTTTTCTCTCCATCCAAACAGAGGGTAAGTCTATAATCCATGATTGCAAGAGAGGTTTTCGGTACTCAAGACCCTTTATCAGAACTAAAAAATAGCTGGCTCATATATGCATAACATAACCCATTGCAGAAATCTTATCCAGTAACTGCAACAGAATCTTTCATAACTCAAATATATGTATACATTACAAAAATCTAATGTTATGTCTTATACATGGATGGGGAGAGAAGGCACAAATGACCCCTTTAAAATAACAGCAAAATGCAGAAATAGATGTTGAAAATTACCATTGGGTTAAGTCTTCTATGTGTGCTACGATTCAGTGTTTGATAGCAGTGAATAGGGTTTCATGCTGACACATTAGGACATAAACTTATGAAGATAATATTTTCCCCAAGCAAACAACATTCAAGTATCAAGAAACTGTCTACACATAACATGATGTCAATATGTGAGGATTCTTACCTCTCAAGTTTAACATGAATACTTGTGGCAGCACGATATAAGTCAAAAGCCATTTGCTCCTTTCCATCCTCTTCTAAAATTACACAAGCATCAGTATACAAGCGAATAACTTCATCTGGGGCCACATCTTCCAAAGCACTGAATATACAAAATGACATAGTTGCAAATTTAGTCCCTTAAATACTTACATTCCAACTATCTTATCAATTTAGCAATAGAGAAGTGCCTGAATGCTTGTGTATACCTTGCAGCCTTTGCAAGAGCATCTGAAGCAGGCTGTGATCTTCCACATTCAATATATAATTCAGACGCCCTTCTGTAAAGGTCAGAAACTTCATTCCAGCGACCAAGTTCCTTTGCTAGAGAAGCAGCAGACTCCATATGCTTGGCAGCATCCCATGGCCTATCAAGATGGTCAAGGGCACAATTGCCTTCTCTTGCAGAACATACAAATGACAACTATGAATAATGAAAAGCAAAGGAAGACAAAGGAGGATATGATGAAATCATTTCTTGTCCTTTGGAAGCCTTCTCAAATGCTT
This sequence comes from Calamus simplicifolius, assembly GCA_900491605.1. NCBI lineage: Eukaryota > Viridiplantae > Streptophyta > Magnoliopsida > Arecales > Arecaceae > Calamus > Calamus simplicifolius. Next base: position 158,905 of record UESW01004348.1, on the reverse strand, counting down.
CTTTCGCTTTCTCATTGTCTTTCCTGAACCTGTAGCCAACAGCTTTGGCGGAGATAAAAGAGTTTACATGTAAGAGAAGCACATATTGCATTTGGAAGAACATATTGCATTTGGAAGAAAGAAACAAACATCAATCACCAACCAGCTTGCTCATACAACGAGGTAGCAGTCTTCCAATCTGCACTCCATCTGGTAAAACTGAGTTTTGTTCTACAAAAGGACAAAATAGGGAAACAGTGAGAAAAATATTAACATGTCTGACCATCCTCTGCAACACGAATCTCTTTCATGACAAGTTTAAAGCTGAGAAAACATTGAAAAACAAGCATCTTTTTTGTCATTCCTTCTCTTGTTATCTTAGATGCTTCCTCCATCATATTGCAATCAATCCATGCCACAGGCATTATAGCATTTCAATCCTCAGGTATATGTATAGATGAAAGAATTATGGTAGCAACAAGATACTGGACCCCTCGGTGTTGATATGTCCTCCTGTCTTCCAAGAAATTGTTTCAATATCAAATTTTAATAACCCTCCATAAAAATGATAAGAGTCTTAATCAATGCTCGAAATTTCAGTATCCAATCGTACACTCAAGACTCAACCGGAACCAGCCCTCTGGGCTCTTTGTGGAGTATCAACATAACCAGTTAGAAAGCACTTGCAGGAGCTTCAAAAATAAGATAGTCATTATGGATATAAATGTTGCATGATAACATCAAAATAAGTTTCCATTTTCCATGAAGACAAATCCCTAAATTATTAATACTCTGAAACAAAGGGTGAGAGGGCATATTATCTAACACATGGTTAATCATGTGTGAGCATTGTAGCATGGCATTGAACTTGTGAGTTTCTAGAACTTTGGCATATCATATTTGAGGAAAAAAAAATAAAGGAAAGACACTTTTCCATGATAAAAAAAACTAGTTATTAAATTAATTGTCCAAGCATCAAAAAGTGGGAGAACATAGATAAAGATCAATGCCTTGAGACATCTCTATCAGTGGCTCAGGGCATTAAAACAAAAGATTGAATGCCCTTTCAGTTATGAACTCCAATCATGCATCCTTAGCCATCGTGCCAACTGATTTTTGTATCTACTCTAATTCTAGATACCAACTAATATTCCTAACATGAATCCTTAAAAATTTCTAGCCACATCGATGGAATTGCATCTGCTAGGCGACAAAGTTCAATTACTAAAGGGCACAAAGATGTGAAAAATGTGTTACACTAGCAACAAGGAAAAGCATGACAAGGACAATATGTTATGGAAAATGAAAATGGCAACCACCCTGCCCTGGAGTAGAAGCTGGCAGCAGCCTTCAAGACTAACAAACAAAGGGTAGCATACAGGAGGGAAAAAACATAGTACAAACTCCACCTCTAAAAATCACTAAGATTACGAAGTGTGTTATTCAACAAATGATAACAAATTATCAATAAAGAATCAAAATGGAAACCAGCCTCTCATCTGAGGAAGCCCTTAATACAGAAGTTTAATATGTTATCACTGCCGAGAAAATGATATGACAATGCAAATAACCATTCATCTTTACATACTTTTCTTCTTCCAAGAGACCCACGTTTTTAGAAGTAGGATCAACTACCAAACTTTGAATCTTGATTATTCCAACAGCAGCATTGTACATTTTTGCGATTGAAATTTCCAACAACTGTGCAAAGTTCATCAGTTTCCAAAACCCTCCTCAAGCTACTATATCAAGTAAAATATGGATGGATACACCATTAACCACCCCCCCCCCCCCCCCCCCCCCCCCCCCCGCCTTCCAAAAAGAAAAAAAGAAAGCCTTTCTCATTTCACAGTAAAGATAATATTTATATTTGCTAATGGCAAGTGACACAATTATATAGCGAGTAGTTCTTCTCCAATTCAAAGAAGCAGCATCATCCTTCAACATAGCAACAGATGTATCCCTATCTATCTCTAATAAAATTTATAGTACATCCAGATTACATTTTAAACTAACAGAAGGTTAATATGAGATCTTTTGAAGGCTACATTACAACTACAGAGATCATTAACATACAGATCTCAAATGACAGGAAACAAGTCCACGCCCTGAACAGCTTAGAATGCTTCAAGTAATTTTGCATTAAATCCTCATTTGTACATGCAACAACAAGCATCCCAGTAAGAATAAATAATTTAAAGATTTTTTCTTCACGCCACAAACCTGGCAGCTGTCTGAGCATCCAACAGATTTTTTTACCTAATAACTGGGTAAATCTTCAATCCAACATTTTTTTTTATTTCAGAATTATGTATTCAAATTTGAAATGGTATAGGATATCCGATGCACACTATTCAACAGACACAAAAGAAAATCCAACACGACACTAAAACAGTAGCTAGATTATCCTAAATTGTAAACATACCCATGGATTAATTGGAGGATTGGCGTGCTATCATAGCACAGTAGACTGCAAATTTCTATTGCATCCGTGCCATGATTGCAAAGCCAACAATCCCAGGCATCCCTGTTAACCTAAAAATATAATGTATCTGAGTACCTCGATTGCAAGGAATAATTCGGATCTCACCAAATATTTATCAATCAAGGGTCAACCGATCAAAAATATGGTCGCAATCCTAACTCCCCAGCACCAAATTCACCGTTTCCCCAATTGATAGATATGTCGCCAAAAGACTCAACTTTTTCAAGAAACGATCTGCATCAGGCATTTAAAAAACTAGGGTTTTGTGTGGATTTTGCTCAGATCGTAAGTCCAATTTCAACCCATTAAGTTCGAACTCAAGAATGAGTTTGGATTTAACATATTAGCAATTAACTCAGTCAAGAGCCAACCGGCGGAAATTGCTCAAATCGTACAGCAATATATCAAATTCTTCGATGAGACTACATTGGAAAAAGAACGACATAAGATCTAAAGGTTAAATGACAAAAAAGAAAACAAAATTTCTTTTAAGCAGAAATTAAAATGAACTAAAATATGATCTTGAAGATAACCATGAGAAAACAATGGAGGAATTTGAAAGGTATGATAGAGAAGGAAGCCGTTGAGAAAAATTACAGCTTATCGGCTTTGTGCATAAGCCTATCGGGGTCGGAATTCGCCATGGCCGGGAGATCCTCTTTCCCTCTTTTCCTTGGAGAACGATTAAATAGGAGAGTCGGGGTCAAGCTCGGTCCCTCTGAGTTCTTGGTCAAGTTCGGTCCATTTGAGCTCTTTTAACTCAAGCGGCCTTAAGCTTGCCCCGCTTAAGTTCGGTCATATATTAAGGAAAAATCTTTGTACACCAATTTCAAGATCTGCATTGGGTAAGATGATTTGCTCATGTACATGCTTACATCAAAATTTACCCATCAATTTTGTATCACTGATATATATAAGTTTATACATGAATGAATCATTGCGCTTGATACATGCTATGCTACACTGAAGCGATATACTAAGACTTTTTCTATATTTCAAGCATTAGCTTACCTTTAGACGATGATGGCCGGACCAGGCCACTCTACCATTCAAATGAGTTAATCGAGCTATGCGTTGGGCCAACTTGATATGCATTTTTTTATGAATAGTTACAATAATAATCTTCAAATGGATGAACAGAAAATATTTGGATATCAAATATCTCAAATGAAATTCCTCATTTGCTTTTGATTTTAAATATAGTCAGCTACAATTTATGCATGTTACTTTTTAATTTTTAAGAAAAAATTCTTGATAAAAATGTATTTGTAAACATGTATAAGGTCATGGTTACCTTTGAATTTTTATCCTGTGTACAAAAACAAGTTGAGCCATCAACATAATTGCTAGCCCCAAAGACAACCCTAGAGGAGAAAGCCCAGTGCCTAATAACAAATATAACAATTTAAAACTAAGCATAAGTACCAAATGCACAAAGCAACTAGAGTACAAGAAAAATATATCAAATTAAGACAAGTATTCAATAAACAAATATACCAAATTCAAAGCTAGATAAGAAAATGTACCTAATTAAAACAAGGTTCAAATTTTAAGAATGATAAACAATCAATACTAGTTGCAAGAAAATAAATAAGCAAGTAAGTAAATGAGGTATAATAATTTTAGAGTGGTTAAGTATCCCTTGTTTATATTCACTATCCAAGACTCTTTTTTGAAATTTTTACTAAGCCAATCCATTTGGTTAATCACCACTAATGGGATCACCAATGATAGGATCACTCTGATCCAATATCAAATCATTTGGTTTGAGATGTTTCAATAATCAAAATCATCAATGATCATAAATTATTGTATTTGATATATTATGTGAATAAAAGGTCACCATGCATACAATATCAATATATATATTATATATTATAATATTTATTATATATATTATTATATATAAATAATAATAATAGTTACATAATTTAATATAATTTTATCATTAATATTACAATGTCTAATATATAGTAGATATATGTAATAATATTAATATAATATTAACACTAATACATTACATAGTATTATAATAATAAATATTATATAATTATGATATTATATCATTAATATATTAATTATATATTAATATTATAATATATAATAATGTATTATATATATTATATATGATTATATATATTATATTAATATCGAGAGAAAGATTAATAAATATAGGGACAAAGTTGTCTTAATTTTTTGTGAGGGTCACAATCAGCATGATGATCTAATATTCCCTTCTTTTGGGTGGGATTAGGATTACTCTCTTGGGCTATGATTCTAACCATGATAATGGCACATCACTACTTAAAAAGGAATACTAAACAAGGTAATCTTATCATTATTCCAAGATCGCCAATGATCTTTACAAGTTTACCCTATATCAAACGAACCCTTTGAGTTCTTGGTCCATTTGAGTTCTTTAATCGAGTGGCTTAAGCTTGACCTCGCTTTTGTTCAGCCAAATATTTCAAGCCTTAGCTTGGCTTTTGACGATGATCGCTAGGCTAGGCCTATATACCATTCGAATGAGTTGGGTGGGCCATGCATCGGCCCAACTTGACATGCATTCTTGTTAATGGAGTGAGTTGTTGTAATAACAATCTTCAAATGGATGAAGCAAAAAAAAATAGATATATATAATAGATGTCCAATTAAGTCCTATATTTAGTTTTGATTTTGAATATAATCTCTCCAATTTATGCCTAGTGTGTTTTAATTTAAAAAAATATCCTTTATAAAAACTTATTTACAAGCATGTATGAGCTCAAAGTTACCTTTGAATTTCTATCTTATATACAAAAACTAGTTGAACTATCAATATAATTGTCGGCCCTAAAGGCAATCTTAAAGGGGACAACCTAGTGGTTAATAACAAGAATAACAATTTAAAACTAAACATAAGTACTCAATATGCAAGAAACTAGAGTAGAAGAAAGATAGATCAATTTAAGATAAGTATTCAATAAACAAACATGCCAAACTCAAAGCTAGACAAGAGAATATACAAATTAAAACAAAGCTCAAGTATGAAGTATGATAGAATAATCAAAACTAGTTGTTTTCTTGCTTTTTTTGCTTCATCTTTCTTTAATTGTACTTGATTTCTCTGGTAAACCATTGATGGCTTGACATTCATTACTTTGAAAAACTTCTGTTCATACTTTATTTTTAGAAAAGAATAGTGACCAAATTTAAGGCTGATTAAGCCATGAACATGACCAAGGCCTCACCAAAACTAGAGGCCGATAATGGCTAGCAATGAGAGTGATTATCCAACCAACATGACCCCCTTCATTGCATCGACTATTTGTTTTTTCTCAAATGTTCTTGACTCTATTTAGTGATGAATAATAACTAATTATTTCATGGCTATTTGGGATTGCACCATTGGCTAATAATGGCTGAGAGATGGCCTCAAGTAACCAAGGACCATCGATTTAATATTATTATCAGTAGTCCATGCATGGAGTGAAGTCAGCTCGATTGTTTCCTAATTGATAAAGACATTCTTCATTATTATTTCTTGATTTCTTATATTTAAATCTAATCTTTAGTTTTTCTCTCTTTAGACTATCTAAATCTTTGGTAATCCAGATCTAGCCTTGAATGCATCATTATATGATGTAGGTCCTAATCATGGGTTTAGGGTTGATTGCCTTTAACCTAAATTTTAATCTTAATAGGATATGATTGTAGTATTGTATTTGATTAACCAGTGTAGGTAGGTCGGAAACTCAAATTGATCAAGTTTAATCCCTCTAATTAGTACACCAAGGTAAGTGACCTAATCATAGTTAGATGTTTTATTAAAATTATTCATGGTTTTTTAAAGAATTTTAGAATTTTGTACATATTTTATTTATTTATTTACATAAAAATTGAATTAAATAAATTTATTAAAATACTGTTATATTTTGAAAATTCATATATTTAGATTTATTATATTTTCTAAATTATGAAAGATTTATTCTAAAGCTTATTATGCCTAGTATTTAATTTGAAAGGTATTATAAATATATATCACATGAATAGATAATTACAATTTTTGTAAATCACTTTGCATATCTTGTTTATTCAAAAATTTGGATCAAGTATGTCATGCTAACTTTACCTATATACCAGTATGCCCATCAAGCTATCTGGTGAAATTTGCTAAAATTATTTATGTATTATTCTTCAATTTATCATTTGAAAATATTTAAGTAAATCTATAAATTATGTGTATATGAAATAATTATGTTGTATATGTATATGCTATTAACTCTCAGTCAAGTTAAATTATGTTATATAGTTCTAATCTATTAGGACTTGTACGAAGGTTTATGATATCGAGACCCTTTCCACAAGGGATAGATGTGGCTTGTGTTTATAACCTGTGTCACAAGGGTTACATGTAGTTTTTATTTTATAACTTTACCATAGGGTTTGTATGTGATTATAATTTATTAGATGAATAGTTGATATCATAAGATTTGAAATTTGAGTGAGTCTTTATTTGTTTAAAGAAAATAAGAAATACTTTTCTTCAAAACTTGTAAAACATTTATTTTTCCAGGTTATTTGATGCATATAACATTATGAGCATATGTTAATTTTTTGAATTATTTATGGAAATGGTATTAATATACTTGAATCTTCAAAGTTGTTATATTTTAATTTGTATCATTGCACTTAATTGATCTATCTAGCTATGGTTAAAGTTTAGCTCATAAATATTTTTTTATTTTTTATTTTTGTTTCAAATACTGAGACTTGAGATTTATGTAGAAGCTTGCTTAAGCATTAAATTGAGACAAAAACTTAAGATAGGACTTGGTTAGAAGCTTGCCCAAACATTTAGCTGAGTTACCATTAGATATTGAGTCATTTAGTTCTGATTCAAGAACAATTAAGGTTTGATTTAACACCTTACGTAATCTTTTAGTTACTAGCATTATATTTGAATTTGTTTAGTTTGATTAATTTAAAATTACTTTATTGTTTCTAGTTAAGTTCATTTGATTATATTTTCCTGGATTTGAGCAAGACATTTTGCATGCCGTAGGATTTATTTTATGTATATGCAGTGGATTGTTGGGTCGAGGGCATGATAGGTGCTGACTATTTTGGATCAGAGTCTATGTCACTATTCCAAAAGAGTTTTATAATTTAATTTGGTAGGAACCTCACCAAAGTCACCGTAATATCTAAGAAAATAAGTTCATCTAATCGGCCATTGGCAAGTGGCCCTATATTTGAATATGACTTTTTCAAATACCTCTAAAAACAGTCTTAAACCTTTTCAAGTAATAAGTTCGATTCTAATCCTGAAATCTTATATTTAGATTGTTTACCTAGAGAACTCTAAAAAATTTTTTTTTTTCATTTGAGCTATCTTGAGTATTAAAGCATCTCCTTTAGAGACAATCTTTTAATCTCTTTCATCTCTTTGCTTCTCTTGCAAGCATAAAGAGGATCTCCTTCAAAGACAATCTTTTGACCTCTTTTATGTGTGCTCTTTCTCTCTCTTTCTTTCTCTCTCTCTCTCTTGTAAGTGCACGCAAGATCAATCGAGAAAATGCTTTGTTGACCAGGTAGCTGACCAAGTAGCTTTTATTATTGGGATGAGCATATTAGACAATATCTTATTGGTACGAGAGGTTATTCATTCTCTACATAAAGCTCTCAACCAAAAATTCCTTGTAGCTATCAAATTAAACATAGAGAGGGCTTATAATAGGATTGGTTGAGAATACTTGAACTCTATCCTCTACCATCCAAAATTCATGAGGATTATTATTAGATTAATTGATTGTTTGGCCTCCTTCTTTTGTCATCATAATAAGTGGTTCTCTAGCTAAGTTTTTCACTTCCTCTATTAGAATTTAGCAAGGTTCTACATTATCACCCTACCTATTTATCATTTTGTTCCAAGCATGCCTAGCTAGGGGTATTCAAATAGAAATCTGAAGTGGTCAAATTGTCGAATACATGCTAAATAGAAGTACATTGTCCTTTAGTAAATCATTTATTATTTATAGATTATGATTGATTGCTTGTTTTATGGGCTTGTCCTTCAGATTATAGGTGTTCAAACAAATCATTTCCCCCTATTGCAAACAATCAGGTCAGTTTGTGAATTTAAATAAGTCCATGCTAACTTTCAGCCCAAAATTTTTTGTTAATCCTAAAATTGAGCTTACATTTTTATAAGGGATTAGAAGGGTTAATGATTTAGGCAACTATTTGGTTGTTCCTATCAAAGGTACTAGAATCAAGAAAGTAGATATCCAATCATTAAAAGATAAATCAATGATATACTAGTTGCTTGAAAGTGGTGAGCTTTGTCCTTTGTAGGAAGAATTACCATAGTGAAGATAGTTTTATATTCAATGCATATCCATATTATTTGAAATATTATGGTTCCCTCTTATAGACTAGTTTTCTAAGCCTACTCAGAGCTTTGTTTAGGACCATGATGTTAGGAGTAAATCTATTCATACAATATCATGGGAGGTCATCTATAGATTTAGGAAGAATGGAGGCCTTGGAATCCCTATGCAGAGATTGAAGAGAATCTTTAGCGTCTCAATTGGCAAAAAGAATGATTCTGAATGCTCACTGCCTATGTGCTAGAGTACTCCATGCAAGGCATCATTTCTTAACTGATTGGTTGGATTAATTGTATGGTGCAACAAGAAGTCCTCACCTATATGAAAGCATATTTGCAAATCTTCATCTTATATAGTTGGAAACTTATTATAATCTGTGAGAAATGATAAATCATTGATATGGTGACTTAGCCTTGGTTCTCATTGATTCCCGTATGTAGAAGGCCAGTTACACACAACTATGGGGTTATGAATTCTATTGCAATGGTTTATCAAATTATAGAGCCAAACAGTGGCTGTAATAGTTAATTAGTTACCTAATCTTTTCTTTAGGTATTACTGAGGAGATTATTAATTACCAGTTGATGGATCATTACAAGAAGATTTACTATGTTGGACCCAAGATACGAACCTAGAGTTGTTGCTAAAGAAATTTATAGACTAATGATTAAGGAAGAAGGGAGGCAAAATCTCTCATGTTAAAAGAAAAGTTGGAGATGGAAGGTTCACCACAGATTGATCTGCTTTATTTCAAAGTTTGAAAAGCATGGTATACCAACTTCGATTCAACTAGCACAATGGATCCATACCATTTCTTTCACTTACCAAAGATGTAACTAAGAGAACAAGACAACTTATTATCTTTTCTTCTAATGCCATAGGTCCAAGTTAGTCTGGTCATATGTTAACCATCTTGATTTTAAAGGTCTCCAAATAATTTGGTAGGCAATGAACTTTCTGCTTTCTAAGGCATCCTTGGAGCAAGTAAGCTAATCTCCAACTCTCATGTTCTATACTCGATGGCTCATTTGGAGGAGGAATGGGATATAATTTTAGAATAAAGCCTTCAATCCAAATCATGCAGCCAAGTTGATTGTTAGTCAGACTAATGAGTGCCTCCATCAAATTGGCAACCTCAAGTGTAAAGGATTTTGGTATTTGGGACAACATCCTGCAATATTGTATGGGCTCATTGTCTCTACTTTAAGTTTCTTAGGTGCCCTCTCAACCTTGATTTATCAATGTGAACTTTTATGGATTAGTCCATATGAATATAATGAAAGCTAGGTTCATAATTCTTGACTACTATAGGAGAATTTTTATTAGCACTGCTCGAAATAAGGTCAAAATAGCAATTGAGTTAGCTAAGAACATGAGTATTTATTAGAAGGTGATTCATTCATTGTTATATCATAAAACAAATAAAAATCTGCTAGGTATCTACATCCTTTACTAAGAATCTGCATACTATCATCTCTACCACTCCAATGGTAGTATTGTTACATCTACTGATAAGCCAGGCTAAAAATTTTATTACTAATTGACTAGCTATCAACCAAAAGTTGGAGTCTTTTCAGATTCCTCATTCTCTCTAAAATAAAATTAAATCAAAAGATTACTTACATTAGATTAAAAAGATTATAGCCGGAGCATTTTCAAGTTCGCCATTCTCCCTATAATAAAACCAATATGTTTCCATGGAGATTCAAGAATGTAAGTAATTGTAGATTTAGGATAACATCTATAATGGCACAAATAATATTGTTTGGCTATAATTCAAGACATGTGCCTTATTAGGGACTAAAAACTTGCTTGAAAATAACGTTTTGGAGAGGGTTCTCACAATTCACAAAGTGAAAAGGAGTGATAGCTTCAATATCTCCAAAAAAATTATAATAACCGAGGTTTTCATTCAAAAAAATAGATAAGAAGGTATTAATTGTGGTTCTTTAGCTCCAATAAATACTCAAAATATTTATAGTTTACAATTGATGTGGGATTAAATCTTTGTAGGATTTAAGATTTTTTATATAATTTATTAAAATGATTTCAGAATATATATATATATGTATGTATGTATGTATGTATGTTTGTATGTATGTATGTATGTATAACATCTATAATGGCACAAATAATATTGTTTGGCTATAATTCAAGACATGTGCCTTATTAGGGACTAAAAACTTGCTTGAAAATAACGTTTTGGAGAGGGTTCTCACAATTCACAAAGTGAAAGCATTCGAAGGAGTGATAGCTTCAATATCTCCAAAAAAAAAATTATAATAACCGAGGTTTTCATTCAAAAAAATAGATAAGAAGGTATTAATTGTGGTTCTTTAGCTCCAATAAATACTCAAAATATTTGTAGTTTACAATTGATGTGGGATTAAATCTTTGTAGGATTTAAGGTTTTTTATATAATTTATTAAAATGATTTCAGAATAATATATATATATATATATGTATGTATGTATGTATGTATGTATGTATGTATGATTGAAGATCCCTAAAATCTTTGTATATAAAGTGTTGATCTATCTACAGAAAAAGTATAAAATATAGTATATTTTTATTTTTATTTTTTATTTTTATTTCTTTCAATCAAGAGTAGACTCATGAGTTTTCTAGTAATATATCTTCTGAAGTAACAAATAGAAGAGTCAAGCATTCTGGGTGAATAGTAAAATGAGCAAAATTTTCTTGCAATTCTTATCGTTCACCTACTTATTATTAACAAGTTGGACAGGCTATGCTGCATTAAATGCATAGTACCGTTTGGTCTTCAATGTTAAATGCTACTCATTTAATAAAGAAAATTTGCTTGGCATCAATATTGCTTATGTGTGTGTTTCTTTCCAAATTAGTGAACTTTAATATGGAGGTTGGTGAGATAGCATTTGCACAGTCGTTTTACCATTCCTTATGCCTATTCTTGTTTTCTAAGAAGACCATTACTTTCAGAAGCTTTAAAAAATTTTATAAATAATTTCAAAAAACAAAAGGGCTTATATGTTGTTTAGTCTAATTTATTTTTCTTCTTAGGTATTTGAAAACAAAATAGAAAGGAAGAGCAATAGCAAACATGGCCGAAATGAATTAACTTTAGGTTGCTAATTGTTCAAGTAACTTTCATTAGGAAAAAGTAACCTCCATGTCAGTCCAATATAAATTAGGCCAGCTTTCGCCCCATTGCTACACTTTGTCTGGGGGAGATTGCTCAAAAGAGAAGACCAGGACCCCAAAAATGAAAGGATCAGTACATATGGGCCCAGCCCTAGGTTCATCTTTCTTAATAGCTACACTGGCCTACTCATGAGAAATACCCCGCTTCAACACATTAGATTCTATCATGGTTAAAAGGAAAACCATGTTCCTTGGGAGAAGAACCATGACATTTCATACCAGCAACCATGAAATATCCTGTCTTGGGCTAATTGTAAAATGTATCAGCTATAAGTTGTATTAACCAAATTATAAACCGGATGCCAGAAATGAAGCATTATTGAGCCCTTGTAATAAGGCTTATGGCAGGGGTAAGCTCAAGCATGGTTTTGTAACTTCACCTTCTTTTGAAAAAAAAAGCTAGTTAAAAGATATTATTTAAGATATTTAATCCTATATAAGTTCTCTAAAGATATTCAGTGCAAGCTAATATGAAATTAAATACTCGTTAATTGAAAATTTTTCATCTTTGCTAAACTAGGAGTCCCCTAATACATATGGGTCATGACTAGACTCATTTTAAGACCATTTATAATAGCTTAAAATTCATCTAGAAAGAGTAGCCAAAAAAATTTATTTAGCCTGCTTAACCTTATATAAGTATACAAAATCTATCAAGTATATAATCGATATAAGATTAAACACTTATCGGTACTATCTTTCGGTAGTTTTGACTGAGCTAGGCCTAGAATTTAGTCCTAAAGACCGGTTGAAATCAATCCTAGCCCAGCTTGACCCATTGACATCTTAGAGAGATCAAATACAGATATGGTGACTGTTGAGGGGTAAAATCGATGTGCATCAATAATCGTGCATATGGCTAAGCCTAACCCTGATTCCTACTCGCTGTGTGGCATCCACCAGATATAGGTCAGCCTCGGTAAGTTGGGGCGCCCTAGCCCCTCACCGAGCCAAGGGTTCCCAAGGCACGGGTCACGCCTCTCGGCCCCAGCCGAGCTATATCATCTCTCGATCCCGGCCGAGCTATATCACCTCTCGGTCCCGGCCGAGCTATATCACCTCTCCGTCCCGGCCGAGCTATATCATCTCTCGGTCCCGACCGAGCTATATCATCTCTCGGCCCCAGCCGAGCTATATCACCTCTCGGTCCCAGCCGAGCTATATCATCTCTCGGCTCCAGCCGAGCCATCTCATCTCTCGGCCCCAACCAAGCTTTCGTCTCTCGGTCCCAGCCAAGCTATATCATCTCTCGGTCCCTGCCGAGCTATCTCATCTCTTGGCCCCTGCTGAGCTATTTTGCCTCTCGCCTCTAGCCAAGCCATCTCATCGTCCGGCCTTTCTAGCCGGTCTCTCCTATCACTCGGCCAAGCCTGAGCGATACCTATACCTCTACGGAATTCGGCACGGGAGACCTTGAAGTAGTAAAATTCCAAACATGAATCATATCTGAGAGTGGCCTAGGACCCTGGAGCCTATGCCCTTGCCAAATCTCGAGACATCAACAAGCTTTCCCAGCCGTCGATCCTCTAACTAACCAGATACGAATCCTACCGATTTCATAACAAACTGGATTCGGATCTCAACGGCTTTCAGACCCACGACGCTCCCAAGCAACCAGGTGATCCTCTATAAATATCACAGCCTCAGATCCCCTCAGGTAAAGGCCATCTCTTACACACTCGATGCGCACTTGCTCACTGGCACCCTCTCTCCTTCTCTGCCTTTGCTTCTGCCATTAACGCTCTACTCTGAGCTCTGGAGAGACTCTTCAGCGAGAGCCTTCTCCTCATTTTTATTGATTGCCGATCTCCGGTGACTTGAGCATCGGAGGGTCTTACGCAGAGGGCCACCCCCAACGCTTCTCCTGTGAGGACTATTTTGCAGGTCCACCCAGGAGGAAGCCCATCTCGAAGCCTGATCACGCCCGAGTCGGAGGATAGATTTCGGCAGCAACAAATTGGCGCTAGAGGAAGGGTCCTCAAGTCCCTAAAAAACTTGTGATCCAGGAGACAAGGATCTCGATTTGAAAGAGAACTCCTCCCATGGCCAACCGAAGAAAGGCTACCTCCGAAGCCCGAGATCAGGTCGCTCTCAAAGACCTGATCCGGTGAGTAGTGTTGCGCCGCCGCCACTTCCAGTCGAGACCCCATCACCACCGGCGGCTCCGGTGACTCAGGACCAGTTTGCCTTACTGGTCCAGCAAGTCTAGGCTCTGGCCCACCTGGTTCAGGGGCGCTCCGAAGCCCCCCATCCGTCTGCTCCTACTCCTCACCCTCCTGAAAGAATGCAGCCCCCGCTCATCCAGCGATCTCTTCTTCCAGCCCCCGCTCATCCAGCCATCCCAGGGAAGCTGAGCCAGCTCCCCAGCAAGTCCACTGCAAAGATCTCCATAGATCTCGGTGGGCCCGATCTCTCTCTCCGGTGTTCTCTTACCATGATTCAACACCGTTTCAGTATTCTCCTCGTCCTACACCTTCTGCACTTCCTGATGAGGAGATCTGCCACCAACTCCAGGAAATGCGTCAAGAGCTTGATGCCGCCAAGCAGGCCCATCCACTTCAAAATAAGACGGAGCAGGGCATCCCCTTCTCTAAGAAGATCATGGAGGAAGTGATTCCCTCCCATGTCAAGCTGTCTGCCATCGAGCCTTATCATGGCTCCTCCGATCCCGACAATCATCTCAGCAGCTTTCGATCGATAATAATGTTCCATGGGGCATCAGATGTGATCCTCTGCCGCGCTTTTCCTTCCACTCTCAGGGGATCTGCTCGAACCTGGTTCAATGCTTTGAAACCAGGTTCCATTGCTTCATTTGACGAGCTAAGCCACCTTTTCATTAGCCAGTTCGTCAGCAGCCGCCGTCACCGACGGAGATCCAACTCCCTCTCCGAGGTTAAGCAGAGAGAGGGGGAGTCCCTGAAGAAGTATCTCGGCCATTTCAATACGGCCATGCTGGAGGTGGACCACCTTAATCATGAGGTGGCCATGTCCACCATGACGGGCGGAGTATTGATGGAGAGCGACTTCTACCTAGCGCTGGAGGTCAGCTACCCTCCAAATCTCTCCAACATGATGGCTTTGGCAGACAAGTATGCCAGAGTTGAAGAATCACGGAGAGCCACCCGAGCCGAGCTGACAAAGAAAAAGGAGCCCAAGGGCTCCAATAAGCACCGACCTGCCCGCCAGCCAAGTCCGCCTCGCTGCCAGAGGATTCCCCATCCGCCGCCAAGGAACCGCACTCGAAGCCTACCTAGAAGGTTCTATCGATTCACTCCGCTTACTGCCCCAATAGCAGAGATCCTCATGAAAATCGAATGCCAACTCCCTCGACCTCCTCCTCTCCGAGGGAATGCGGCCCGGAGAGACCCCGCCAAGTATTGCCACTACCACAGCGACCATGGCCACGACACTGAAGAGTGCTAGCAACTGAAGAATGAAATCGAAAGGCTCATCCAGCGGGGTAGACTGGATCGGTTCAGAGGAGCCCCCGAGCCAAAAAATGGGG
Organism: Calamus simplicifolius; assembly: GCA_900491605.1. Taxonomy (NCBI): domain Eukaryota; kingdom Viridiplantae; phylum Streptophyta; class Magnoliopsida; order Arecales; family Arecaceae; genus Calamus; species Calamus simplicifolius. The sequence goes on along the minus strand of UESW01004348.1, from coordinate 143,382 downwards.
GCGATCGCCGGCCTGAGACCCAGCAGCAACCTCCTCCTCCTCCAAATCCTCTGATTGCTGGCCACATTAATGTGATTGAGGCAGTCGGCAGTCCTACGGGTGGGTGGGATGATGAAGAAGGTTCGGTGCCAAAGAAAGCACGATCTGATGAGCTCTCTTTCTCCAATGACGACTTCCAGGGGATACAATTCCCGTACGATGATGCGCTAGTTGTATCTCTTAATTTGAACAACTATGATGTAAGCCGAATTCTCATTGATAGTGGAAGCTTCGTCAACGTTTTGTACCTTGATGTATTTGTGAAGATGAAGCTTCTCATGGAGAATCTCCGAGCTGTGGACTCCATCCTAATAGGGTTCACCGACGACGTCATTACCCCGGAGGGGGTCGTAACCTTGATGGTCCGTGCAGGAACCTGGCCCCGTGTGGCCACTGTGTATGCAGACTTCCTGGTGACCAAGCTTCGGTCGCCCTACAATGCTATCTTGGGAAGACCCAGCCTAATGTCCCTCAGAGCCACCGTCTCCATCCCACATCTTGTTATGAAGTTCCCTATCGAGCGAGGGGTAGGTGTAGTTCGGGGAAGCCAAGCTATACCTCGGCAGTGTTTCGTCACCAGCTTGCAATCCAAACTACCCGAGGTTGATGGACTAGACGCTCAGGAGGATTTCGCTGAGCAGCGAGGAGAACCAGCCGAGGAGCTGGAGGAGGTGCCATTGGATGAAGCTCGGCCTGACCGAACCATAAGGATCGGGTCGCTGCTGAAGGGGGAGACTCGGCTAGAGCTGATCAATTTCCTCCGAAGGAATGCTGATGTCTTTGCCTGGTCAGCCTCAGATATGTCTGGGATCAACCCGGACGTTATCGTCCACCGTCTTAATGTGGATGAGATGTCCCAACCCGTGAAGCAGAAGAAAAGAAGCTTCGCCCCCGACCGGCAGAGAGCAATTGAAGAGGAGGTGGACAAGCTCATTAAGGCAAACTTCATTCGGGAGGTAAATTATCCAAGCTGGCTGTCAAATGTTGTTATGGTGAAAAAGTCAAACGGCAAATGACGAATCTACATCGACTTCACCGACCTTAATAAAGCATGCCCGAAGGACAGCTTCTCTCTCCCCTGGATCGACCAGCTCGTGGATGCCACTTTCGGCCATCATATGTTGACCTTCATGGACGCATACTCAGGCTATAACCAAATTCGGATGGCACCTGAGGATGAAGAAAAGACCGTCTTCATAACCGACCGAGGTACCTATTGTTACCGTGTCATGCCTTTCGGATTAAAGAATGCAGGCGCCACCTACCAAAGGCTGGTGAACAAAGTCTTCAAGGAGCAAATCGGTCAAAACATGGAGGTCTAAGTTGACAACATGCTGGTGAAGAGCAAGGAAGCATCCCAGCATATTGGGGATCTTTCTGAAAGCTTCACGACACTCCGGAAGTATCGGATAAAGCTCAACCCTTGGCTCGACATGCCTTCAGTGTCACCTCGAGAAGGTTTCTGGGCTTCATGGTCTTTCAATGAGGCATCGAGGCTAACCCGCAGAAGATTTAAGCCCTCCAGCAAATGGCGCCCCCAGCATCTATCAAAGAAGTCCAGCGCCTGACCGGGAGGATTGTGGCTCTCAATCGCTTCATGGCACGATCGACTGAGAGGAGCCTTCCTTTCTTCAAAGCTCTTCGATCTGCCAAGAATTTTCAATGGACTCCTGAATGCCAAAAATCATTCGAGGACCTCAAGAAGTATCTCGGCTCACCGCCCCTCCTCAGCAGCCCCAATCCGGGAGAGACGCTGTTTCTGTACCTAGCAGTTTCAGAAGATGCAATTAGCTCGATTTTGGTCAGAGAAGAGAAGAAGACCCAAAAGCCGATCTACTATGTCAGCAAATCGCTCCGGGATGCTGAGATAAGGTACACCCGAATTGAGAAGCTAGTGTTGGCCTTGATAACATCGGTTCGGAGGTTGCGACCATATTTTCAGGTGCATTCTGTGATGGTCCTCATAGACCAACCCATCAAGGCGATGATCCATCGCCTCGAGGCATCAGGAAGGATGGCTAAGTGGGCCGTTGAATTGAGCGAGCATGATATCCGATATCAACCATGCCCGGCCATCAAAGCACAGGTTCTAGCTGACTTCCTCCTTGAATGCACCATCCCAGAAGATGGCTCCGCTCTGATCCCCAGGTCCGAAAATGCTCGCGCTGATCTACTATCCCGACTAGCGATTGCGGAATCAATGAGTTCTGAACAAAAGTTTCACCTGGAAATCCTTGAAAAGCCTAGCATCGCAGAGGCGGACTGAATGATGCAAATTGAGGCCGAACCATCCTGGTTCGACCCCATATTGATGTACCTTAAAGAAGGGTTGCTCCCAGCTGACCGCAATGAAGCAAGAAAGCTGAAGCTGCAAGCTACCCACTATGTGCTGATCGACGACAAGCTGTATAAGCGGTCCTTTTCCATGCCGCTGCTCAGATGCCTCCACCCGTCTGAGGCTGATTATGCTCTTTGGGAGGTGCACGAAGGAATTTGTGGCAATCATCTGGGAAGTCGATCTCTATGCCACAAGGTGCTGCGCCAGAGGTATTACTGGCCTATCATGCAAAAGGATGCCGATGATCTTGTTCGAGCATGTGACCCGTGCCAGAGGCACTCTAACATCCAGAGGCTCCCCTCTGCCAGTCTGGTCCCTATTGCCTCCGCTTGGCCCTTTGCTAAGTGGGGGATGGATATTCTTGGCCCATTTCCCCTCGCCACTGGACAGAGGAAGTTCTTATTCGTTTCCATTGATTACTTCACAAAGTGGGTTGAGGCCGAAGCAGTGGCCCAGATAACCGAAGCTCGGGCCAAGGACTTCGTGTGGAGGTCCATCATTTGCCGCTTTGGCCTCCCGCATACCATCATCACCGACAATGGCAAGCAATTTGATAATCCAAAGTTTCGGAAGTTCTGCGAAGATCATGGCATCAGTCATCGCCTCACCTCAGTAGGGCATCCGCAAGCCAACGGAGAAGCCGAGGTAACAAACCAGACCCTGCTTCAAGGGATTAAGGCTTGGCTCGCCAAAGCCTGGGGTAGATGAGTGGATAGCTTCATCATGTCCTATGGGCCTATCGCACCACCCAGAGAATCCCCATCGGCGAGACCCCGTTCTGGATGGCCTTTGGCACGGAAGCCGTCATCCCTAGGGAGATAGGCCTCCCCTCTCAGTGAGTGGAAAGCTACTCAGAAGAAACTAACGGCGAGCAGCTCCGCACCAATCTCGACTTGGTGGAAGAGATCAGGAAAAAAGCTCAAATTAGAATGGCCGCGTACCAGCAAAGAGTGGCCCGCTACCATGCCTTCAGAGTCAAGGGTAAATCCTTCTCTCTCGGTGATCTCGTCCTCCGGAAAGCATCCATCTCTAAGCCGCTGGAGCAAGGAAAGTTATCTCCAAATTGGAAAGGCCCCTACCAGGTGGCGGAAGTCGTTGGGCCCGGCATATACAAGCTCCAGGACCTGAGCGGGAGATCCATTCACCGAACAGGGAGTTCAGATAACCTCCGCATATATCATCAATAGAGTACGCTCTCTATAGACTTACCTCATTTACAGCTTCGGCATCTTATTTCTATTACCTACGGTACGACCGCTGCGGTCATTTTTTGGAAAGTCATAATGGAAAACAGATGCCACTTATGCATCCATTCTCGACACTACCGAGCTATCTCGCCAAGCTTTGAATTAAACTTTCGTACTTTGGCTGCACCGAGCCTTTGAATTAAATCTCTGTGCCTTGGCTGGGCAGAGTTCTACTCAATACAGACTCGATATGGCCAAGCGCTCCCGGCGCACCTGGGAACCAGCCGATCTCCAAAGCTTTGTTCGGATTCGGGCAGCTTACAAACCCCGGCCGAATCAACCGATCTCCAAAGCTTCGTTCGAATTCGGGCAGCTTACAAGCCCCGGTCGAACCAGCCGATCTCCAAAGCTTCATTCGGATTCGGGCAGCTTACAAGCCCCGGCCAAACCAACCGATCTCCAAAGCTTTGTTTGGATTCAGGTAGCTTACAATCCCCAACCGAACCAACCGATCTCCAAAGCTTCGTTCAGATTCGGGCAGCTTACAAGCCCAGGCCGAATCAACCGATCTCCAAAGCTTTGTTCGAATTCGGGCAACTTACAAGCCCCGGCCGAACCAGCCGATCTCCAAAGCTTCGTTCAGATTCGGGCAGCTTATAAGCCCCGGCCGAACCAACCGATCTCCAAAGCTTCGTTCGGATTCGGGCAGCTTACAAGCCCCGGCCGAACCAACCGATCTCCAACGCTTTGTTCGGATTCGGGCAACTTACAAGCCCCGGCCGAACCAACCGATCTCCAAAGCTTCATTCGAATTCGGGCAGCTTACAAGCCCCGGCCGAACCAACCGATCTCCAAAGCTTCGTTTGGATTCGGGCAGCTTACAAGCCCCGATCGAACCAAACGATCTCCAAGATATCGTTCAGATTCGGGCAGCTTACAAGCCCGATCGGACCAAAAGGCGAAGAAAATCCATCCAGATTCGGGCAGCTAACAAAGCCCCGATCGGTACCAAAGATTAAAACCTCAGCCAAGACCGAGCGATAAGGACAAACATCTAGGAGATAGCATCAAAAACGAAAGTCGCAAAAATCCTCCCCCTCTTTATTATAAGAAAGACAATGAGGAAGAAAGAAAAGATACAATAGCCTTCACAGAGGCTTGGTGTCCGCTCTGGGAGCCACCGAACCCTCCCCACGCCGAGCCAACTCAGCGATCTGTTGACGGAGGGACGCTATTTCCCCTTCTTGCTGGCTGATGACACGGCGAAGGAGCTCGACCTCCCTCGTCGAAACAGCGAGATATTCCTCGGCCGCCCTTTGAAGCTGTTCATGGCTCGCGAACGCCAACACCAGATCCACTCCATCGACAGTCACTGTAACGCGACTCCCCCGGGAGTCCGTGCAGCCATTGCTGCTGCCACTTAGCGCCTCAATGGATCGCCTCTCATCGCCGAAAGCCATATCAGTACCCAGAAGCTCTTAGGGGGCTAGCTAAAAGGGTGACCAGTACAGGCATCCCTTTTGTCCATATTTAAACTGCCCCTGGCGAGTATTTTGATCATTCGAGTCGTTAATCTCGACCCGTGGAAACTCACCACGCGTCACCACTCCAGTGGGTGCTTGCGGGAGACAAGGGGTCGCACCCCCTCACCGAGGAGGATCGATAAGCATCGACGAGGTAAGCGGGGAACTCCCCCCTTTTTTCTAGGGACCAGGCTCCCTCCGGTTTGCCAAACCCTTCTGAAATAAATATCCTCGAGAACCTGCCAGACTCCCTCCAATTGGGCATCCTTGAAAAGATGCAGAAAAGCGCGTCAGCACTAGCTTGCCTCATTCGAAGATAACCGAGTCATAAACTTCGGACGCCCTTATGCGTCGTTCGGATAACCCTCATCCTCTTTGGCAGCCCGCACCAGAATCTACATTTGCTGCAAGGGCCAAACAAAATATTATACCTCGGCAACAACCGAGTGATATCCTTCATACCTCGGCAACAACCGAGTGATATCCTAAAGCTTCGGCTTAGTCGAGTAATCTCTCCATCGCTCTAACGTGACTAAGGCGTCCTATTATACCTCGATGGAGGCTAACGACCTCCCACTATTCAATAGCGAAGACATGTCTCGAACTGTCTTTCCCTGCAGAAATACTCGCCCAGTTCTGTAAACAGGATCATGCTTACCTCATGAGTCCACAGGACCACCCAGGTCTCCTTCTAACTCAAACATGGATATACGCTTCCTCTGCTGAGGACCGGACATTGGCCTTAGCAAGAACTCTCAGCTCAAAGGAGGCAGATACTAAAGGAAGAAGGAATGAAAAATTTCTTTATTTCCTCATCAGAAGAAAAGTTACAACCTCCTAAGAGGAGTTACAAGTGTGTCAAAGCACAGGAAATGAAAACGAGTAAATAGCTCGGCCGAACAGCTTCAGTCAGCTTCGGTTAATAATGACATTTCGGCGTCTGACCCAAGAAATCAGACAAATCAGACAGCTCACCCCGAACCACCGGCTAAGGTCGATCCAGCACTCCACGGGTCCTCTGGATGAATTAAGAGATCCAAAAAGAGACACAGACCCATGGATGCTGATGCTGAGGAAGCTTCCCCTTGGGTGGAATGCTGGGCTGCAGGTCGCTGCCCGATTGAGAGAGCTAGGGGACCATCAGCCCCACACTGCTCTCAACTCCCTCTTCATGTGGCGGAAGATTCCCTACATGGAGGGGCTAAGCATCCAGCCAGAGGGAGAACGAAAGGTCTGTGCATACTACAGGGGTGCATGTGCACTTCCTACCCTGCGACTCCCGTAACAAACCACAAAGGACACACAGGAAGCGCATATGTACGCTCTCCATGTGATCTCTGCGGACCTCCTGTGCGCTCTCCATGTGATCTCCAAAGCTCCCCCCTTGAGGACGAGCCGCTCTTTAGCGACTCCTTCATCACCCCAGCTATCTAGGGAAAGATTACTTGCAAAAAGAAAACTCAGTCCCTCCGCTCTCACCCTCAGAGACACAGGCATCATGAAAATTTTCACAGCTCACAGAGAAGAAAATTTTGGGAATAGCCTAACACGGCCCCTTCCTCCCCTTTTTATAGGCAAAATGGACCGGGAATAGCTATTAAAGCAGAAAGCCCTGAGATTCAAAATGCCCTATCTGTGCTACCACGTGGCCTCCAAGGATGACAATAGCGCCCCTCGGTGCGCACCAAACACGTCGCTTAGCCCATGACGTATGCCAGAAGATCTCCTCTGATCCCGGATCATGGGTCATAAATGCAGAAAATCGCCCGTCGATCTTAGAGATACGGGCAGGCCTGGGAAATCGCCTAGCGAAAGCGACACTCTCCAATGGCAAACAAGTGCTTGCGTCGTACGCTGAAACGACCCGCATTGGAAAAAGACGACATAATGAATGTCCCCGTAAAGTGCTGAAGCGACCTTTTGAAGACCGCAGAGCCGTATTATCCATTTCGGCAAAAGAAAGGTCGACTCGCCTTGAAAAAGACAAGGCACTGACAGAACAATAAAGAGGCGCAAAAGCCAAGTACTCCTCAATAAACGTACCTCGATGTTCCCTCCTCCGGTTCAACTGCCCGTTGTGCTTTGGCGCAAACCGAGATATTGCATTGTGCTTCCATCCAAGGCCAAAGCTGTTCCCATACTTCGAAATAAACCGAAGTATCTTTTTCAGTCCAGCACGACTGAGCTTTATCCTACACTCCGACCTAGGTAGAGTTAGCTGCCTTTATCTCATCAATAACGAAGCACTCTTTGTACTTCGGCTAAAGCATGAGCGCTATGCCCTGAATCTTGCCGAGGTAGCAAAAATTCCCCCAAGACGGTGGCTCACTTACAAGACTTGCACGATGAAAGCAAGCATTTCAAAGACAGCAGCAAGCACAAAAGCTACGGAAACTTTTCTTTTCATTCATCATAGAAAGGGTGACATAAAGAGAGAAGAATACATCGGCCCTCACAGGGTTTGTCATTTTCTCCAGGAGCTACTGAGCCCTCCCCTCGCCGCAGAGCTGGCTCGCCCACCAGTTGCTTAAGGGACGCAACCTGCCTTTCCAATTGGCTATTGGCCTCGCGGAGGAGCACAATCTCCCTGATAGAGACAACCATGTATTACTCGACCACCTTTTGGAGTTGCTCGTGGCTTGAAAACAATGATACCAGGACTTCCTCGTCGATGGTCGTTCTAGTATGGCCCCAGCGGGCCACCCAGTAGGCATTGACATTGTTGTCTGGCACTCCAGCTGACCTCCCTCCGTCCTCGGAAGCCATCATGCTATCACAAGTTTAGATAGACCCACAGGAGATCGGCAGAGGAAATGGTTGGCGATGGCCTACCACCCACCGGTATTTAAACTACTTTCGAGCGAGTACCCAGATCGCCCGAGCCATTAGTTCCAACGCCACTACCATAAAATCTAACCACGCATCATCACTTCAGTGGCCGATCACAGGAAGCGAGGAATCGCTCTCTCTTTACCAAAAAGGATAAGTAAATGATGGTGGGGAATTCAACAAACCCCCTTTTCAGGATCAAACTCCCTCCAAAAGCGCGTCCGCTTTCTCGCCTCGACCAGGCCGATCTACCTAACTTCAGCTCTAACCAAGCTATCCTCATATCTCGGTCTTGCTCGATCTACCCTTATACCTCGGCCTTGACCGGGATGTTTACTCAGGTCTGAACTAAGTCGACCAAACAGTGCGAATAAGCCATGAGCTGCTCGCGATCGAAAGGAAACTAGAAATAAAGATCATCTAAGAAAGACAATCATGCAGAAGGAAAAGATCCACTTCTCAAAAGCTTCAACCGAGTTACAAGCTGGAAAAGCGAAAAATATACAAATGACCCTTAAGAATCAGGGTTGGGAACGGCCCCAGCGGCATCGACAGCTCCCTTTGTAATGTCCTGGGAAGCTCGGCTTGTCTTACCCACTTCAAATGTCTTTACCTCCTCGGAAACAGGCTGTGAGGGCCCTTCAGGAGCCGCAGCCTCACTGGGACCCAGAATAGAGTCGAGATCGGTGTCTGAAACATCGATATATTCATCTTCTTCAATCCCTAAGGAACAGGCCTCTGAGGGTTCGACGTCCAGAAAGGAAAGGTCCCATTCCGGATGCTCCCGAGATATTTTAGTTCGGACCTCCTCCACACCAAGCTGGAAGGCCTCGGCACAGGTCGCATCTTCTGCACCCCAGGGCAAGCCCATTTGCTCCTCGATTTCAGCAACCCGCTTCTCAAGCTCTGAGCTCCTTCCTTTACTCGATGATAGCTCCTCGTGCAAGATCTTTAGTTGGTTTTGGCCCTCCGATTTCGCCCTCCCCATCTGCAAATACAGGATTAGCCAATGCAGCAGCGAGTTAGTAGGAAAGGTCTAAAGGACAGGACCGAACCTCCTCCTCCTATCTAGCTAACCTCTTGGTCAACTCCTCGACCCTGCCAAAAGCCCTCAATTTGTCAGCTTGAACCTGCTCGATTCTGCCCCTGAGGTTATCAATCCTCGTTTGCTTATTATTAGCTTCTTCCCAAGCCCGGGAAAGCTCGACATCAAGCTTATTTAATCTCTCTTGGTGACATTTAATCCAGTTGTGCCGCGATGCATTGATCAAGGTTCCGAACTTTCTCCTCCGACTCGCCAAGCATCCTGCTCAGGCGATTCTTCTTCTCTGCAGCTTCCTGCATCAGTCTATCTCGATCTTCATCAAACTGTTTCTTGGCGGACTCCATTTCCCCAGCATGCCGAGCTTCGAGCTGCGAGAGCTTCGAGCTACGAGAGCTTCGAGCATACCTCCTCATACCTTGCCTAGAGGCCGCGTGACTCCTCAACTTCGAGCTTTAACCTGGATGCATCGTTGAGGGCGACCTGATACAATCCCCTCATCATCTCCAACTTCTTGTTAGCAGCGTCCAGGATCTGCTCGAATTTGTCAGATGCCGCTGCTCGCAATCGAAGCTCGGAACTGACCCTCTTGGCCTGAATACTGGCCCCTGCCGTCAGACTCAAGCACCAGCACAATGCCCTAGTGACCAAAGCATTCTACAGAACCAAAAAAAAGTGAGAAGATGTGATCAAGCCAACCAGAAAGCACCCACTGCTCTGGAACGGCAACTCACCCGGGAGGCGTAGGACCTAGCTAACTTCATGAGGGTGGGATTGTCGATATCGGGGAGGAGGTGAACATCCTTCACCATGTTCCGCTAACCAAATGCGACATCAATGAGATCCAGGTCCACAAACTTGTTTGTCGAGGGACCAATGCTCGGATACAATGCCGACTTCATCAAAGCAGAAAATGCCTCCTTAATGGCTGGGTCCGACTACCAGGCTGCCCATCCAAGGGACTTGTCCGAACAAACTCAGACTGAGGAGCTTTCAATCTCCCGGCCTCTTCCAGTAAAAGTCTGGCATGCAATTCGTCAGATACCTCGGCCAGCCCTAGCCCCAATGTCCCCGGGGTTTTAATAGGGAGAGCTTCAACTAGAAGGTTATCATCCCGTCCTTCTTTCTCGCCCAAAAGTGCCCCTTCGATCACCGGCGCCTGCTCCTCCACCGCAGATTTCGTCAAAGCCTCGGCTTGTTCATTAGCTCCCCTAGCCTCCTCAAGAGGAAGTTCCTCCCAAATCTTCACTGCCTTTGGCACAACATCATCACCCTCTGATCCGTCCGAGGGAGGCCCTTCAACAACAGGTCCCCCCTGAGCTTCCGACGGAGCCCCCTCCGGGCTATCCACTATTTCCACCACCGGAGGACAGGGGATCTCGGTGATCCTCTCTGAGTCCTCCTCCACTTTATGCTCTCCCCTCATGACTATTGCCTTTTCCCCCAGCGGGGAGGGTCTTTCTTCAATCGCTGGCACTCCTGCATTCCCTTTCTTCGATGGTGAGGAGCGCAAGCTGGCCTTAACTCGCCCAACCTCTAGCGAGCGCTTTTCAGAAAGATGGACTTTCTTCTCAAGCTTGCGCCTCTCTATGCTGCTGACTTCTCTTGGGTGCTTGCCCAACTCCTTTCTTATGCGGCCAGCCATCTCTGATTTCTTAGCTGCAGGCACGGGTAGCAACCAATCAAACCTAGATACATTCACTCAAAGAAAAAAAAACAGAGGAAGGGGGAAGAGCTTACCCTGCCTGTCGATGGGGCTAAGCCCAGTGGCACAAAGGGCCTCCTCCGATAATAAGACAATAGTCGAAAACGCCCGACCGCTGGTGAGGACCTCCAGATCCTCTTTCTCCCGCTCAGATAAGGCCATATACGCCACCATGTCCCTAACCGGGTTTCCCCATCCTCGCGGAAAGTCGGAACCGATGTTCCCCTCAGCGATGAAGAACCGAACCTTCCATCCCTTTATGGATGATGGCTTGTCCACGATCATCTTGAATGACTTCCAAGGTCCGATATAGGACCACTCCGATTTTCTTCCGGGCAACAGATGGTGACAAGCGCAGAATAGGGATAGAGTTGCTGTTACCTTCACTTGGCTACACATCGAGATAAACCCGATGATACTCCGCCAGCTGTTGGGAGCTACCATCGTCGGACATATATTGTAAAACTTCATGATCTCCTTCACTAGGGTATGAAAAGGAGATCGGATGCCCGCCTTCAGACTGTCTTCATAAAGGAAAACCCCATGCATCAATAATCGTGCATATGGCTAAGCCTAACCCTGATTCCTACTCGCTGTGCGGCATCCATCAGAGATAGGTCAGCCTCGGTAAGTTGGGGCGCCCTAGCCCCTCACCGAGCCAAAGGTTCCCAAGGCATGGGTCACGCCTCTCGGTCCCAGCCGAGCTATATCATATCTCGGTCCCGGCCGAGCTATATCACCTCTCGGTCCCGGCCGAGCTATATCACCTCTCAGTCCCGGTCGAGCTATATCATCTATCGGCCCCAGCCGAGCTATATCACCTCTCGGTCCCAGTCGAGCTATATCATCTCCCGGCTCTAGCCGAGCCGTCTCTTCTCTCAGTCCCAGCCGAGCTATATCATCTCTCGGTCCCAGCCGAGCTATATCATCTCTCGGTCCCTGCCGAGCTATCTCATCTCTCGGCCACTGCCGAGCTATTTCACCTCTTACCAAGCCATCTCATCGTCCGGCCTTTCTAGCCGGTCTCTCCTATCACTCGGCCAAGCTCGAGCGATACCTATACCTCTGCGGAATTCGGCGCGGGAGACCTTGAAGTAGTAAAATTCCAAACATGAATCATATCTGAGAGTGGCCTAGGGCCCTGGAGCCTATGCCCTTGCCAAATCTCGAGACATCAATAAGCTTTCCCAGCCGTCGATCCTCTAACTAACCAGATACGAATCCTACCGATTTCATAACAAACTGGATTCGGATCTCAACGGCTTTTGAACACACGACGCTCCCAAGCAACCAGGTGATCCTCTATAAATACCACAGTCAGGTAAAGGCCATCTCTTACACACTCGATGCACACTTGCTCACTGGCACCCTCTCTCCTTCTCTGCATTTGCTTCCGCCATTAACGCTATACTCTGAGCTCTGGAGAGACTCTTCAGCGAGAGCCTTCTCCTCATTTTTGTTGATTGCCGATCTCCACTGACTTGAGCGTCGGAGGGTCTTCCGCAGAGGGCCACTCCCAATGCCTCTCGTATGAGGACTGTTTTGCAGGTCCGCCCAGGAGGAAGCCTATCTCGAAGCCTGATTACGCCCGAGTCGGAGGATAGATTTCAGCAGCAACAGTGACTAATTTTAAAATAATAAAAAACTCATCCAAAGCTTACTCCAATTGAAAAGGGGAAAAAACACACAAACTCTACCTCAACTGTTCTTTCAACTAGTTCACCTAACCAAATTTGCTGACTAACAACATTGTTTTGGTTGATAATTAACCTAAAGAGAATGCTTTATATTTGAGATTAACAAAAAAAGGGAATGGGCAGACCCTTAACAGTAATTATCTCCTCCAAACAGTTAAAATCAGCTGGCCGGACCAAAAGGGTAAATCTTTGCAAGGCAATGAACTTCAGTAGGATCTTAGTTAGGCTTTGCTGCTCCAACTTTCATAGCAAATGCCCACATCCTTATACCAATCATCATTGAAGGCAATTCCAAGGCTGTCCTTAGTCCCCTGTTCATCTGATGGGCTTGGCCATCAAGTCATATACACAAACAGCTGCTGCACAATTTGTACAAGTCCTAACTAGATTATTGCTCGATCGTAATGGTCTCAACTTCACAGGATAAACACTGGGATTCTCAGAGAAATGAACCCAAAACTATCAACAAGTCAGACAGGATCCTGGTGAAGTTTTGCTTCTCCAAGCTCCGTAGTAAAAACCCACATGTTTGTACTGAAAGAAAGACGTAAGAATTCGATATATACAAGTCACTTCCACAACGCTAGTCATCATCGAAGAAAATCCGAAGGTTGTCCTTAATCCCCTGTTCATCTGACACAAGAATCAGCACCCATTACTTCATTATGGTCTTGCCATATTCAAACAACTGCACCATTTGCCATACAAGTTCCAATCACAGAGGTGCTCGATCATAATGAAATCTGTGCTTCATTCTTATAGAATGGACCCAAACCTGATACGGCTGATCATCTCCTCTGCGTGGTATTATAACCTCCTACGCAATTTTTGGAGATAATGATGTGACAGCTAATCCCAGAGATGGAATCTTAGCTCCGGCCTTTTGCTCCGGCCTCCAGCGACGGCTCCGGCCTTTGGCTCCGGCCTCCAGCCATGGCTCTGGCCTTCGGCTTCGGCCTTTGGCTCTGGCCTTTGGCTCCGGCCTCCAACGACGGCCCCGGCCTTTGGCTCCGGCCTCCAGCGACGGCTTCGGCCTCCAGCGATGGCTCTGGCCTTCGGCTCCGGCCTCCAGCGACGGCCCCGGCCTTTGGCTCCGGCCTTCAGCGACGGCTCCGGCCTTTGGCTCCGACCTCCAGCGACGGTTTCGAACCCTGCCTTCGGCCCCGGCTCTAACTTGGTGCCTTACTTTCCTGCATACACTATGACCCACTTCAGGTAACAGATCCCAAGATTCGAGATCTGTTACCGTATATCTTGCTCACCAAAATTACGGGCAAGTAATAGCACGCACAGCAGTTACCGCCACAAGCGGCCCTCATCCAGCAACGGCTTACCCACTTGCCGTTCGAAGGAGCTTATCCTAACAAGGAAGATTCGACGGTTCAAAACAGAACGAAAAGAAAGGAACCTCCAAGACATGTATAAAAGGACCCCAAGCTCAACTAAAAAAGGGGATCTCTCTATAAGAAAAAAGATAGACACTACACTCCTGTTCAATAAGTTCACTAACTTGAGCGTCGGAGGGTCCTCGCCGAGAATGCCGGCCCAGGAACTTCTTGCAGGTTTTCAGAGGAGGATGATGACTTTTTCACCCCATTTGGAAGCCCACAATAGATCTCAGCATGCCCGGCGCTCATCACAGGTGACTTGTCTGCATCAGATTGGCGCGCCAGGAAGGGGCTCGCACACGGGGAAGGCGAAAGTTCTCCCTGTGACCCCATCGATTCTGCAAGAAAGACGATGGTGACAACACGAGCACAGGAGGCTTCCACCAGCCAGGCCGCGGAGCGCATTCCGCGGGCTGAGCAATCGGAGGCCAATCTCCGTGTTCTGCCCCCTGCATAGATGAGCCAGCCTGACCGGCTTGAGATTCTAGCTCACCAGGTCCAGGACCTGATGACGGTGGTACGGGGACGGCAGGAACACTGCTTTGCCGCTGCACCTCAACCCCCTCGGCCTGGTGAAGGGGTGCGGGGGATAATTCAATCTCATCAAGGCGGGACCCCACCCGAGGCCTCCCTGTCACTCATCTCCCATTGAGAAGGGGAAAAAACACACAAACTCTACCTCAACTGTTCTTTCAACTAGTTCACCTAACCAAATTTGCTGACTAACAACATTGTTTTGGTTGATAATTAACCTAAAGAGAATGCTTTATATTTGAGATTAACAAAAAAAGGGAATGGGCAGACCCTTAACAGTAATTATCTCCTCCAAACAGTTAAAATCAGCTGGCCGGACCAAAAGGGTAAATCTTTGCAAGGCAATGAACTTCAGTAGGATCTTAGTTAGGCTTTGCTGCTCCAACTTTCCTAGCAAATGCCCACATCCTTATACCAATCATCATTGAAGGCAATTCCAAGGCTGTCCTTAGTCCCCTGTTCATCTGATGGGCTTGGCCATCAAGTCATATACACAAACAGCTGCCGCACAATTTGTACAAGTCCTAACTAGATTATTGCTCGATCGTAATGGTCTCAACTTCACAGGATAAACACTGGGATTCTCAGAGAAATGAACCCAAAACTATCAACAAGTCAGACAGAATCCTGGTGAAGTTTTGCTTCTCCAAGCTCCGTAGTAAAAACCCACATGTTTGTACTGAAAGAAAGACGTAAGAACTCGATATATACAAGTCATTTCCACAACACTAGTCATCATCGAAGAAAATCCGAAGGTTGTCCTTAATCCCCTGTTCATCTGACACAAGAATCAGCACCCCATTACTTCATTATGGTCTTGCCATATTCAAACAACTGCACCATTTGCCATACAAGTTCCAATCACAGAGGTGCTCGATCATAATGAAATCTGTGCTTCGTTCTTATAGAATGGACCCAAACCTATGAACCAGCAAGTAGAATGGCCCCAAAAGTTTGGCTTGAAAGGCCAATATCTTAACTGGGTTGAACCCAATGGAGATGAGGACCACATACCATGCCACAGATGATAAGAATGAGCTGAATGTGGGCAGGAGGAGAGGAGTCAACATGGCATTAAGAACTCGGAGGACCGGATTGGCTGAACACTGCACTGCAACCCCACAATCCAAAGCTACGTATCTCTTCTGGCTTATTTCACAGTGGTACCAGTTTCTGAAAGCCTCCCAGTGCCAAAAAAGCCCACCCAGAATTTTGGACTCTTGGACAAAAAACAAGGGCAGATTTGTCATCAGAAGATGGCGAAGCTGGTGCATAGTTGTCATCCCCCCATCCCTCATCCCCAGCCTTTCTTTTTGCCATAAGGCCTTCCACAGAAGCTCTCTTTTATTACAGAGAAAGCAGCCCTGCTGTACCATGTGTCATACTTACATTGGACTTAAGTTGGGGATGGTAAATGGTTGCCAGGTCCCACATCATGTCCTGAAAAGTTTGCCACAGCTTGCCACCATAAGCAGGGGAGGTTCAGGTTTGCAGATCATCAGGGCCACAGGCAGGCCAAGGCCATCACAGCACATTACATAGGTGGGTCTTTTAAGGGTTTTACTTTTGCTTGGTCTAGCTCATGGGTCGGCTATGCTGAGAAACTGCACTGCATGTGAACCTCCCTGCCCATAAACTCAGAAATGAATTAGGATAGAAGTAGCATTTTGAATCAAATACATGCAAGAAACTGATTCTTGGCAGGCTGATCTTTAATGCAATCAAATCTTAGGAAAATCACTTTGTTACCATGTTAACCCTTGAACCAACTTTATTCAGACTAAGTCAAGCATGAATTGTTGATTAACCAAAACAAGGATATATGACAGGTCTTTGATGATAACTAGTAGTGTTGCTGCTGAAATCTGTCCTTCGACTCGGGCGTAATCAAGCTTCGAGATGGGCTTCCTCCTGGGCAGACCTGCAAAACAGTCCTCACGCGAGAGGCGTTGGGGGTGGCCCTCTGCGGAAGACCCTCCGACGCTCAAGTCAGTGGAGATCGGCAATCAACAAAAATGAGGAGAAGGCTCTCGCTGAAGAGTCTCTCCAGAGCTCAGAGTATAGTGTTAATGGCGGAAGCAAAGGCAGAGAAGGAGAGAGGGTGCCAGTGAGCAAGTGAGCATCAAGTGTGTAAGAGATGGCCTTTACCTGAGGGGATCTGAGGCTGTAATATTTATAGAGGATCACCTGGTTGCTTGGGAGCGTCGTGGGTCCGAAAGCCATTGAGATCCGAATCCAGTTTGTTATGAAATCGGTAGGATTTGTATCTGGTTAGTTAGAGGATCGACGGCTGGGAAAGCTTGTTGATGTCTCGAGATTTGGCAAGGCATAGGCTCTAGGGCTCTAGGCCACTCTCAGATATGATTCATGTTTGAAATTTTACTACTTCAAGGTCTCCCGCGCCGAATTTCGTAGAGGTATAGGTATTGCTTGGGCTTGGCCGAATGATAGGAGAGACCGGCTAGAAAGGCCAGACGATGAGATGGCTTGGCTAGAGGCGAGAGGCAAAATAGCTCGGCAAGGGCTGAGAGATGAGATAGCTCGGTAGGGACCGAGAGATGATATAGCTCGACTGGGACCGAGAGACGAAAGCTCGGCTGGGGCCGAGAGACGAGACGGCTCGGCTGGGATCGAGAGATGATATCGCTCAGCTAGGACCGAGAGGTGATATAGCTCGGCCGGGACCAAGAAATGATATAGCTCAGCCGGGACCGAGAGGTGATATAGCTCGGCCGGGGCCGAGAGATGATATAGCTCGGCTGGGACCGAGAGGTGATATAGCTCGGCTGGGGCCGAGAGGCATGACCCATGCCTTGGGAACCCTTGGCTCGGTGAGGGGCTAGGGCGCCCCAACTTACTGAGGCTGACCTATCTCTGGTGGATACCGCACAGCGAGTAGGAATCAGGGTTAGTCTTAGCCATATGCATGATTATTGATGCACAGCGATTTTACCCCTCAACACATGCCCCCCACTCCCTAGTTCGAAGCGTAGGTTCGGGCGTAGGGAGTATAACTCCGGGTGGCATGACTTGAACGGAGGGATCCAGATTTGACAGCCCGTGCAATGATGCCTTAATTAATGCTGCGCGGCCGCCGTGCCTTTACGGGACATGTCACATAAGGCTCCTTTGGGGCAATGGTTGGGGAATTGCCACGTAGCAAATCCCGGCTTTCATGGCGTTTATAGTGGCGGTTCCGTATGCCTTGGTTGAGGCGCCTTATCTTCTCTTATGGCAATTTCCTTTGGGAGGAAGCAAGGTCGAAGCAACGTTATTCCCATTCGTAGCGTTCTTTCGTTTCTTCCCGGAGGGATTTGTTCTCCTACCTTCTTTGCAATCTTGCTTGGTGTTCCTTCCAGCGAGCAGAATGATGAGTCCCAGCGATATGGTCTCAGAAATTACTGCTGAGGAATTGGGGAGACTCCGTCTGAAATACGACATCCCCTCGGATATCCTTTTGCGATTGTCGGGGCTCGAGCGTAGGGTTTCGCAGGAACTGGAGCATAGGGTTTTCCTTTATGAAGACAGTCTGAAGGCGGGCCTCCGATTTCCTCTCCATCCCCTGGTGAAGGAGATCATGAAGTTTTACAACATCTATCCGACGATGGTAGCTCCCAACAGCTGGCGGAGTATCATTGGGTTTATCTCGATGTGTAGCCAAGTGAAGGTAACAACAACTCTATCCCTATTCCGCACTTGTCACCATCTGTTGCCCGAAAGAAAATCGGAGTGGTCCTATATCGGACCTCGAAAGTCATTCAAGATGATCGTGGACAAGCCGTCGTCTATAAAGGGATGGAAGGTTCGGTTCTTCATCGCTGAGGGAAACATCGGTTCCGACTTTCCGCGAGGATGGGGAAACACGGTTAGGGACATGGAGGCGCATATGGCCTTATCAAAGATCTGGGGGTCCTCACCAGTGGTCGGGCGTTTTTGACTATTGTCTTATTATCGGAGGAGGCCCTTTGTGCCGCTGGGCTTAGCCCCATCGACAGGCAGGGTAAGCTCTTCCCCCTTTCTCTATTTTCTTTTCTTTGAGTGAATGTATATAGGTTTGATTGGTTGCTACCCGTGCCTACAACCAAGAAATCAGAGATGGCCGGCCGCATAAGAAAGGAGTTGGGCAAGCACCCAAGAGAAGTTAGCAGCGTGGAGAGGCGCAAGCTTGAGAAGAAAGTCTGTCTTTCTGAAAAGTGCTCGCTAGAGGTTGGGCAAGTTAAGGCCAGCTTGCGCTCCTCACCGTCGAAGAAAGGGAATGCAGGAGTGCCGGCGATGGAAGAAAGACCCTCCCCGCTGGGGGAAAAGGCAATAGTCATGAGGGGAGAACATAAAGTGGAGGAGGACTCAGAGAGGATCGCCAAGATCCCCTATCCTCCGGTGATGGAAATAGTGGATAGCCCGGAGGGGGCTCCGTCGGAAGCTCAGGGGGGACCTATTGTTGAAGGGCCTCCCTTGGACGGATCAGAGGGTGACAATGTTGTGCCAAAGGCTGTGGAGATTCGGGAGGAACTTCCTCTTGAGGAGGCTAGGGGAGCTAATGAACAAGCCGAGGCTTTGACGGAATCTGCGGTTGAGTAGTAGGCGCTGGTGATCGAAGGGGCACTTTTGGGCAAGAAAGAAGGATGGGATGATGACCTTCTAGTTGAGGCTCTCCCTGTTAAAACCTCGGGGACATTGGGGCCGGGGCTGGCCGAGGTATCTGATGAATTGCAGGCTAGACTTTTACTAGAAGAGGCCAGGAGATTGAAAGCTCCTCAGTCTGAGATTATTTGGACAAGTCCCTTGGATGGGCAGCCTGGTAGTTCGGATCCGGCCATTGAGGAGGCGTTTTCTGCTTTGATGAAGTTGGCATTGTATCCGAGCGTTGGTCCCTCGACAAACGAGTTTGCGGACCTGGATCTCATTGATGCCATATTTGGTAAGCGGAATGTGGTGAAGGATGTTCACCTCCTCCCCGATATCGACAATCCCACTCTTATGAAGTTGGCTAGGTCCTATGCCTCCCAGGTGAGTTGCCGTTCCAAAGCAGTGGGTGCTTTCTGGTTGGCTTGATCATATCTTCTCACTTGTTTTTGGTTCTGTAGAATGCTTTGGTCACTAGGGCGTTGTGCTGGCGCTTGAGTCTGACGACAGGGGCCAGTATTCAGGCCAAGAGGGTCAGTTCCAAGCTTCGATTGCGAGCAGCGGCATCTGACAAATTCGAGCAGACCCTGGACGCTGCTAACAAGAAGTTGGAGATGATGAGGGGATTGTATCAGGTCGCCCTCAATGACGCATCCAGGTTAAAGCTCGAAGTTGAGGAGTAGCGCGGGCTCCAAGCGAGGTATGAGGAGGTATGCTCGAAGCTCTCGCAACTCGAAGCCCGGCATGCTGGGGAAATGGAGTCCGCCAAGAAACAGTTCGATGAAGATCAAGACAGACTAATGCGGGAAGCTGCCGAGGAGAAGAATCGCCTAAGCAGGATGCTTGGCGAGTCCGAGGAGAAAGTTCGAAACCTTGATCAATGCATCACGGCCAAGGACAACCGGATTAAATGGCACCAAGAGAGATTAAATAAGCTTGATGTCGAGCTTTCCCGGGCTTAGGAAGAAGTTGATAATAAGCAAACGAGGATTGATAACCTCAGGGGTAGAATCGAGCAGGTTCAAGCTGACAAATTGAGGGCTTTTGGCAGGGCCGAGGAGTTGACCAAGAGGTTAGCTAGGCAGGAGGAGGAGGTTCGGTCCTGTCCTTTAGACCTTTCCTACTAACTCGTTGCTGCATTGGCTAATCCTGTATTTGCAGATGGGGAGGGTGAAATCGGAGGGCCAAATCCAACTGAAGATCATGCACGAGGAGCTGTCATCGAGTAAAGGAAGGAGCTCGAAGCTTGAGAAGCGGGTCGCTGAAATCGAGGAGCAAATGGGCTTGCTCCGGGGTACAGAAGATGTGACCTGTGCCGAGGCCTTCCAGCTTGGTGTGGAGGAGGTCCGAACTAAAATTTCTCGGAAGCATCCGGAATGGGACCTTTCCTTTCTGGACGTCGAACCCTCAGAGGCCTGTTCCTCAGGGATTGAAGAAGATGAATATATCGATGTTTCAGACACCGATCTCGACTCTATTCTGGGTCCCAGTGAGGTTGCGGCTCCTGAAGGGCCCTCACAGCCTGTTTCCGAGGAGGTAAAGACATTTGAAGTGGGTGAGACAAGCCGAGCTTCCCAGGACGTTACGAAGGGAGCTGTCGAGGCCGCTGGGGCCGTTCCCAACCCTGATTCTTAAGGGTCATTTGTATATTTTTCGCTTTTCCACCTTGTAACTCGGTTGAAGCTTTTGAGGAGTGGATCTTTTCCTTCTACGTGATTGTCTTTCTTAGATGATCTTTATTTCTAGTTTCCTTTCGATCGCGAGCAGCTCATGGCTTATTCACACCGTTTGGTCGACTTAGTTCGGACCTGAGTAAACATCCCGGTCAAGGCCGAGGTATAAGGGTAGATCGAGCAGGACCGAGATATGAGGATAGCTCGGTTAGAGCTGAAGTTAGGTAGGTCGGCCTGGTCGAGGAGAGAAAGTGGATGCGCTTTTGGAGGGAGTTTGATCCCGAAAAGGGGGTTTGTTGAATTCCCCACCATCATTTACTTATCCTTTCTGTTAAAGAGGGAGCAATTCCTCGCTTCCTGTGAGCGGCCACTGAAGTGATGATGCATGGTTAGATTTTATGGCAGTGGCGTTGGAACTAATGGCTCGGGCAATCTGGGTACTTGCCCAAAGTAGATTAAATACCGGTGGGTGGTAGGCCATCGCCAACCATTTCCTCTGCCGATCTCCTGTGGGTCTATGTAAACTTGTGATAGCAGGATGGCTTCCGAGGATGAAGGGAGGTCAACTGGAGCGCCAGACAATAGCGTCAATGCCCGTTGGGGGGCCCACAGGGGCCGTACTAGAACGACCATCGACGGGGAAGTCCTGGTATCATCATTTGCAAGCCACGAGCGACTCCAAAAGGCGGTCGAGCAATACATGGTTGTCTCTACCAGGGAGATTGTGCTCCTCCGCGAGGCCAATAGCCGATTGAAAAGGCAGGTTGCATCCCTTAAGCAACTAGTTGGCGAGCCGGCTCTGCGGCGAGGGGAGGGCTCAGCAGCTCCTGGAGAAAATGATAAGCCCCTGTGAGGGCCGATGTATTCTTCTCTCTTTATGTCGCCCTTTCTATGATGAATGAAAAGAAAAGTTTCCGTAGCTTTTGCGCTTGCTGCTGTCTTTGAAATGCTTGCTTTCATCATGCAAGTATTGTAAGTGAGCCACCCTTTTGGGGGATTTTTGGCTACCTCGTCAAGATTCAGGGTATAGCGCTCATCCTTTAGCCGAAGTACAAAGAGTGCTTCGTTATCGATGAGATAAAGGCAGCTAACTCTGCCTGGGTTGGAGTGTAGGATAAAGCTCAGTCGTGCTGGACTGAAAAAGATACTTCGGTTTATTCCAAAGTATGAGAACAGCTTTGGCCTAGGATGGAAGCACAATGCAACATCTCGGTTTGCACCAAAGCACAATGGGCTGTTGAGCCGGAGGAGGGAACATCGAGGTACGTTTATTGAGGAGTACTTGGCTTTTGCGCCTCTTTACTGTTCTGTCAGTGCCTTGTTTTTTCCAAGGCGAGTTGACCTTCCTTTTCTGAAATGGATAATACGGCTCTGCGGTCTTCAAAAGGTCGCTTCGGCACTTTATGAGGACATTCATTATGTTAGCTTTTTCCAATGCGGGTCGTTTCAGCGTACGACGCAAGCGCTTGTTTGCCATTGGAGAGTGTCGCTTTCGCTGAGCGATTTTCCAGGCCTGCCCGTATCTCTAAGATCGGCGGGTGATTTTCTGCATTTATGACCCATGATCCGGCATCATAGGAGATCTTCTGGCTACGTCATGGGCTAAGCAACGTGTTTGGCACGCACCGAGGGGCGCTGTTCTCGTCCTCAGAGGTCATATGGTAGCACAGATAGGGCATTTTGAATCTCGGGGCTTTTTGCTTTAATAGCTGCTCCCGATCCATTTTGCCTATAAAAAGGGGAGGAAGGGGCCGTGTTAGGCCATTCCCAAAATTTTCTTCTCTGTGAGCTGTAAAAATTTTCATGATGCCTGTGTCTCTGAGGGTGAGAGCGGAGGGACTGAGTTTTCTTTTTGCAAGTCGTCTTCCCCCAGATAGTTGGGGTGATGAAGGAGTCGCTGAAGAGCGGCTCGTCCTCAAGGGAGGAGCTTCGGAGATCACATGGAGAGCACACAGGAGGTCCGTAGAGATCACATGGAGAGCGCACATATGCTCTTCCTGTGTATCCTTTGTGGTTTGCTACGGGGGTCGCAGGGTAGGAGTGCACATGCACCCCCGTAGTACGCACGGACCTTTCGTTCTCCCTCTGGTTGGATGCTTAGCCCCTCCGTGTGGGGAATCTTCCGCCACATGAAGAGGGAGTTGAGAGAAGTATGGGGCTGATGGTCCCCTAGCTCTCTCAATCGGGCAGCGACCTGCAGCCCAGCATTCCACCCAGGGGGAAGCTTCCTCAGCATCAGCATCCACGGGTCTATGTCTCTTTTTGGATCTCTTAATTCATCAGAGGACCCGTGGAGTGCTGGATCGGCCTTAGCCGGTGGTTCGGGGTGAGCTGTCTGATTTATCTGATTTCTTGGATCAGACACCGAAATGTCATTATTAACCGAAGCTGACTGAAGCAGTTTGGCCGAGCTATTTACTTGTTTTCATTTCCTATGCTTTGATGCACTTGTAACTCCTCTTATGAGGTTGTAACTTTTCTTCTGATGAGGAAATAAAGAAATTTTTCATTCATTCTTCCTTTAGTATCTGCCTCCTTTGAGCTGAGAGTTCTTGCTAAGGCCAATGTCCCGTCCTCAGCAGAGAAAGCGTATATCCATGTTTGAGTCAGAAGGAGACCTGGGCGGTCCTGTGGACTCATGAGGTAAGTATGATCCTGTTTGCAGAACGGGGAGGTATTTCGGCAGGGAAAGTTAGTTCGAGACATGCTTCGCTATTGAATAGTGGGAGGTCATTTGCCTCCATCGAGGTATAATAGGACGCCTTAGCTGCGTTAGAACGATGGAGAGATTACTCGACTAAGCCGAAGCTTTAGGATATCACTCGGTTGTTGCCGAGGCATGAAGTATATCACTCGGTTGTTGCTGAGGTATAATATTTTGTTTGGCTCTTGCAGCAAATGTAGATTCTGGTGCGGGCTACCAAAGAGGATGAGGGTTATCCGAACGACACATAGGGGCATCCAAAGTTTATGACTCGATTATCTTTGAGTGAGGCAAGCTAGTGCTGACGCGCTTTTCCGTGTCTTTTCAAGGATGCCCAATTCGAGGGAGTCTGGCAGGTTCTCGAGGACATTTATTTCAGAAGGGTTTGGCAAACCGGAAGGAGCCTGGTCCCTAGAAAAAAGGGGGGAGTTCCCCGTGCACCTTGTCGATGCTTATCGATCCTCCTAGGTGAGGGGGCGCGACCCCTTGTCTCCCACAAGCGCCCACTGGAGTGGTGATGCATGGTGAGTTTCCACGGGTCGAGATTAACGCCTCGAATGATTGAAATACTCGCCAGGGGCGATTTAAATATGGACGAGGGGGATGCTTATACCGGTCACCCTTTTAGCTAGCCCCCTAAGAGCTTCTGGGTACTGATATGGCTTCCGGCGATGAGAGGCGATCCACTGAGGCACTAAGTGGTGGCGGCAATGGCCTCAGGGACTCCCAGCAGAGTCATGTTATAGTGACTGTCGATGGAGTGGATCTAGCATTGGCATTCATGAGCCATGAACAGCTTCAAAGGGCGGCCAAGGAATATCTGGCTGTTTCAACGAGGGATGTCGAGCTCCTTCGCCGTGTCATCAGCCGGCAAGAAGGGGAA
Source organism: Calamus simplicifolius (assembly GCA_900491605.1). Taxonomy (NCBI): domain Eukaryota; kingdom Viridiplantae; phylum Streptophyta; class Magnoliopsida; order Arecales; family Arecaceae; genus Calamus; species Calamus simplicifolius. Next base: position 119,217 of record UESW01004348.1, on the reverse strand, counting down.
ATAGCGTCCCTCCGTCAATAGATCACCGAGTTGGCTCGGCGTGGGGAGGGTTCGGTGGCTCCCGGAGCGACGCCAAGCCTCTGTGAAGGCTATTGTATCTTTTCTTTCTTCCTCATTGTCTTTCTTATAATAAAGAGGGGGAGGATTTTTGCGACTTTCATTTTTGCTGCTATCTCCCAGATGTTTGTCCTTATCGCTCGGTCTTGGCTGAGGTTTTAATCTTTGGTATCGATCGGGGCTTTGTTAGCTGCCCGAATCTGGATGGATTTTCTTCGCCTATTGGTCCAGTCGGGGCTTGTAAGCTGCCCGAATCTGAATGATATCTTGAAGATCGTTTGGTTCGGCCGGGGCTTGTAAGCTGCCCGAACCCGAACGAAGCTTTGGAGATCGGTTGGTTCGGCCGGGGCTTGTAAACTGCCCGAATCCGAACAAAGCTTTGGAGATCGGTTGGTTCGGTCGGAGCTTGTAAGCTACCCGAATCCGAACGAAGCTTTGGAGATCGGTTGGTTCGGCCGGGACTTGTAAGCTGCCCAAATCCGAACAAAGCTTTGGAGATCGGTTGGTTCGGCCGGGGCTTGTAAGCTGCCCGAATCCGAACGCAGCTTTGGAGATCGGTTGTTTCGGCCGGGGCTTGTAAGCTGCCCGAATCCGAACGAAGCTTTGGAGATCGGCTGGTTTGGCCGGGGCTTGTAAGCTGCCCGAATTCGAACGAAGCTTTGGAGATCGGCTGGTTCCCAGGTGCGCTGGGAGCACTTGGCCATATCGAGTCTGTATTGAGTAGAACTCTGCCCAGCCGAGGTGCGGAGATTTAATTCAAAGGCTCAGCGCAGCTGAAGTATGGAAGTTTAATTCAAAGCTTGGCGAGATAGCTCGGTAGTGTCGAGAATGGATGCATAAGTGGCATCTATTTTCCATTACGACTTTTCGAAAAATGACCACAGCGGTCGTGCCGCAGGTAATAGAAATAAGATGCCGAAGCTGTAAATGAGGTAAGTCTATAGAGAGCGTACTCTATTGATGATATATACGGAGGTTATCTGAACTCCCTGTTCAGGGAATGGATCTCCCGCTCAGGTCCTAAGCTTGTATATGCCGGGCCCGATAACTTCCGCCACCTAGTAGGGGCCTTCCCAATTTGGAGATAACTTTCCTTGCTCCAACGGCTTAGAGACGGATGCTTTCCGAGGATGAGATCGCCGGGAGAGAAGGATTTACCCTTGACTCTGGAGGCATGGTAGCGGGCCACTCTTTGCTGGTACGTGGCCATTCTAATTTGAGCTTTTTTTATCTCTTCCACCAAGTCGAGATTGGTGCGGAGCTGCTGGCCGTTAGTTTCTTCTAAGTAGCTTTCCACTCACGGAGAGGGGAGGCCTATCTCCACAGGATGATGGCTTCCGTGCCAAAGGCCATCTGGACGGGGTCTCGCTGGTGGGGATTCTCTGGGTGGTGCGGTAGGCCCATAGGACATGATGAAGCTCATCCGCCCATCTACCCCGGGCTCTGGCAAGCCGAGCCTTAATCCCTTGAAGCAGAATCTGGTTTGTTACCTCGGCTTCTCCGTTGGCTTGCGGATGCCCTACTGAGGTGAGGCGATGATTGATGCCATGATCTTCGCAGAACTCCCGGAACTTGGGATTATCAAATTGCTTACCATTGTCGGTGATGATGGTATGCGGGAGGCCGAAGCGGCAAATGATGGACCTCCACAAGAAGTCCTTGGCCCGAGCTTTGGTTATCTGGGCCACTGCTTCGGCCTCGACCCACTTGGTGAAGTAATCAATGGCGACGAATAAGAACTCCTCTGTCCAGTGGCGAGGGGAAAAGGGCCAAAATATCCATCCCCCACTTAGCAAAGGGCCAAGTGGAGGCAATAGGGACCAGACTAGCAAAGGGGAGCCTCTGGATGTTGGAGTGCCTCTGGCACGGGTCAAATGCTCGGACAAGATCATCGGCATCCTTTTGCATGGTAGGCCAGTAATACCCCTGGCGTAGCACCTTGTGGCATAGAGATCGACTTCCTAGATGATTGCCACAAATTCCTTCGTGCACCTCCTGAAGAGCATAATCAGCCTCAGACGGGTGGAGGCATCTGAGCAGCGGCATGGAAAAGGACCGCTTATACAGCTTGTTGTCGATCAGCACATAGTGGGTAGCTTGCAGCTTAAGCTTTCTTGCTTCCTTGCGGTCAGCTGGGAGCGACCTTCTTTAAGGTACCTCAATATGGGGTTGAACCAGGATGGTTCGGCCTCAATTTGCATCACTCGTCCGCCTCTGCGATGCTAGGCTTTTCAAGGATTTTCAGGTAAAACTTTTGTTCAGAACTCATTGATTCCGCAATGGCCAGTCGGGATAGTAGATCAGAGCGAGCATTTTCGGACCTGGGGATCTGTAACTTCGAATTCAAAGAAGTGAGAGAGTAAAGTCCGCACCTCTTGGAGATACCGAACATATTTGGCTCTCGGGCCTCAAACTCGCCCCGCACGTGACCAACTACCAGCTGAGAGTCAGTAAAGGCATTCAGCTTCTTCACTTTTAGGTCACGGGCGATTTGGAGTCCGGCGAGCAAGCTTCATATTCGGCTTCATTGTTAGAGGCTGGGAAGGAGAACCGAACGCCATACTCAAAGGTTGCCCCCTCGGGCTGGTGAGGATCAAACCAGCATCGGAGCCACTGGCGTTGGAGGATCCATCGATGTGAGCAGCCACAGTGCGCTTGATCTCGGATGCTCGGAGGAGTCCGGAGCGGAGCCATCTTCTGGGATGGTACATTCAAGGAGGAAGTCAGCTAGAACCTGTGCTTTGATGGTCGGGCACGGTTGATATCGGATATCATGCTCGCTCAATTCAACGGCCCACTTAGCCATCCTTTCCGATGCCGCGAGGCGATGGATCACCGCCTTGATGGGTTGGTCGGTGAGGACCGTCCAAGAATGCGCCTGGTAATATGGTCGCAACCTCCGAACCGATGTTATCAGGGCCAACACTAGCTTCTCAATTTGGGTGTACCTTGTCTCGGCGTCTCGGAGCGATTTACTGACATAGTAGATCAGCTTTTGGGTCTTCTTTTCTTCTCTGACCAAAACCGAGCTAATTGCGCCTTCTGAAATTGCTAGGTACAGAAACAGCATCTGTCCCAGATTGGGGCTGCTGAGGAGGGGTGGTGAGCCGAGATACTTCTTGAGGTCCTCGAATGATTTTTGGCATTCAAGAGTCCATTGAAAATTCTTGGCAGATCGAAGAGCTTTGAAGAAAGGAAGGCTCCTCTTAGCCGACCGTGCCATGAAGCGATTGAGAGCTGCAATCCTTCCGATCAGGCACTGGACTTCTTTGATAGATGCTGGGGGTGCCATTTGCTGGAGGGCTTGAATCTTCTGCGGGTTAGCCTCAATGCCTCGCTGAGAGACCATGAAGCCCAGAAACCTTCTCGAGGTGACACCGAAGGTGCACTTTGTTGGGTTAAGCTTCATCCATACTTCCGGAGTATTGCGAAGCTTTCAGAAAGATCCCCAATATGCTGGGACACTTCCTTGCTCTTCACCAGCATGTCATCAACGTAGACCTCCATGTTCCGATCGATTTGCTCCTTGAAGTCTTTGTTCACCAGCCTTTAGTAGGTGGCGCCTGCATTCTTCAAACCGAAAGGCATGACACGGTAACAATAGGTACCTCAGTTGGTTATGAAGGCAATCTTTTCTTCATCCTCGGGTGCCATCCGAATTTGGTTATAGCCTGAGTATGCGTCCATGAAGGTCAGCATATGATGGCCAGAAGTGGCATCCACGAGCTGGTCGATCCGGGGAGAGGGAAGCTGTCCTTCGGGCATGCTTTATTAAGGTCAGTGAAGTCGATGCAGATTCGCCATTTGCCATTCGACTTTTTCACCGTAACAACATTGGACAGCCAGCTTGGATAATTCACCTCCCGAATGAAGTTTGCCTTGATGAGCTTGTCCACCTCCTCTTCAATTGCTCTCTGCCGGTCGGGGGCGAAGCTTCTTTTCTTCTGCTTCATGGGTTGGGACATCTCGTCCACATTATGACGGTGGACGATAACGTCCGGGTTGATCCCAGGCATATCTGAGGTTGACCAGGCAAAGACATCAGCATTCCTTTGAAGGAAATTGATCAGCTCTAGCCGAGTCTCCCCCTTCAGTAGTGACCCGATCCTTATGGTTCGGTCAGACCGAGCTTCGTCCAATGGCACCTCCTCCAGCTCTCGGCTGGTTCTCCTCGCTGCTCAGCGAAATCCTCTTGAGCGTCTAGTCCATCAACGGGCAGTTTGGATTGCAGGCTGGTGACGAAACACTGCCGAGCTATAGCTTGGCTTCCCTGAACTACACCTACCCCTCGCTCGGTAGGGAACTTCATAACAAAATGTGGGATGGAGACGGTGGTTGTGAGGGACATTAGGCCGGGTCTTCCCAAGATAGCATTGTAGGGCGACCGAAGCTTGGTCATCAAAAAATCTACATACACAGTGGCCACGTGGGGCCAGGTTCCTGCACGGACCATCAAGGTTATGACCCCCTCCGGGGTAATGACATCACCGGTGAACCCCATTAGGATGGAGTCCACAGCTCGGAGATTCTTCATGAGAAGCTTCATCTTCACAAACACATCAAGGTACAAAACGTTGACGGAGCTTCCACTATCAATGAGAATTCGGCTTACATCATAGTTGTTCAAATTAAGATATACAACTAGCGCATCATCGTGCGGGAACTGTATCCCCTGGAAGTCGTCATTAGAGAAAGAGAGCTCATCAGGTCGTGCTTTCTTCGGCGCCAAACCTTCTTCATCGTCCCACCCACCTGCAGGATTGCCGACCGCCTCAATCACATTAATGTGGCCAGCAACCGGAGGATTTGGAGGAGGAGGAGGTTGCTGCTGGGGCTCAGGCCGGTGATCGCCCCCATTTCTTGGCTTGGGGGCTCTCTGAACCGATCCGGTCTACCCCGCTGGATGAGCCTTTCGATCTCATTCTTCAGTTGCTAGCACTCTTCAGTATCGTGGCCATGGTCGCGGTGGTAGCGGCAATACTTGGCGGGGTCTCTTCGGGCCGCATTCCCTCGAAGAGGAGGAGGTCGAGGGAGTTGGCGTTCGATTTCCATGAGGATCTCCGCTCTTGGGGCAGTAAGCGGAGTGAATCGATGGAACCTCCTAGGCGGGCTTCGAGTGCGGTTCCTTGGCGGCGGATGGGGAATCCTCTGGCGGCGAGGCAGACATGGCTGGCGAGCAGGTCGGTGCTTATCGGAGCCCTTGGGCTCCTTCTTCTTTGTCAGCTTGGCTCAGGCGGCTCTCCGTGATTCCTCGACTCTGGCATACTTGCCTGCCAAAGCCATCATGTCGGAGAGGTTTGGAGGGTAGCTGACCTCCAGCGCTAGGTAGAAGTCGCTCTCCTTCAATACTCCGCCCGTCAGGGTGGATATGGCCACCTCATGATTAAGGTGGTCCACCTCCAGCATGGCCGTGTTGAAACGGCCGAGATACTTCTTCAGGGACTCCCCTCTCTCTGCTTAACCTCGAGAGGGAGTCGGATCTCCATCGGTGACGGCGGCTGCTGACGAACTGGCTAATGAAAAGGTGGCTCAGCTCATCAAATGAAGCAATGGAACCTGGTTTCAAAGCATTGAACCAGGTTCGAGTAGATCCCCTGAGGGTGGAAGGAAAAGCGTGGCAGAGGATCGCATATGATGCCCTGTGGAACATCATTATCGATCAGAAGCTGCTGAGATGATCGTCGGGGTCAGAGGAGCCATGATAAGGCTCGATGGCAGGCAGCTTGACATGGGAGGGAATCACTTCATCCATGATCTTCTTAGAGAAGGGGATGTCCTGCTCCGCCTTATTTTGAAGTGGATGGGCCTGCTTGGTGGCATCAAGCTCTTAACGCATTTCCTGGAGTTGGCGGCGGATCTCCTCATCAGGAAGAGCAGAAGGTGCAGGACGAGGAGAATACTGAAACTGTGTTGAATCATGGCGAGAGAACACCGAAGAGAGAGATCAGGCCCGCCGAGATCTAGGGAGATCTTTGCCGCGAACTCGCTGGGGAGCTAGCTCAGCTTCCCTGGGATGGCAAGGGGGGTCTGCAACCCCATGCGGGCTGGAAGAAGAGATCGCTGGATGAGCGAGGACTGCATTCTTCTCGGGAGGGTGAGGAGTAGGAGCAGCCGGATGGGGGGCTTCGGAGCACCCCTGAACTAGGTGGGCCAGAGCCTGGACTTGCTGGACCAGTAAGGCAAACTGGTTCTGAGTCACCGAAGCCGCCAGTGGTGATGGAGTCTCGACTGGCGGTGGCGGCGGCGCAACACTGCTCACCGAATCAGGTCTTTGAGAGGCGACCTGATCTCGGGCTTCGGAGGTAGCCTTTCTTCGGTTGCCCATGGAAGGAGTTCTCTTTCAGATCGAGATCCTTGTTTCCTGAATCACAAGTTTTTAGGGACTTGAGAGCCCTTCCTCTAGTGCCAATTTATTGCTACTGAAATTTGTCCTTCGACTCGGGCGTGATCAGGCTTCGAGATGGGCTTCCTCCTAGGCGGACCTGCAAAACAGTCCTTACGCGAGAGGCGTTGGGGGTGGCCCTCTGCGGAAGACCCTCCAACGCTCAAGTCAGTGGAGATCGGAAATCAACAAAAATGAGGAGAAGGCTCTCGCTGAAGAGTCTCTCCAGAGCTCAGAGTAGAGCGTTAATGGCGGAAGCAAAGGCAGAGAAGGAGAGAGGGTGCTAGTGAGCAAGTGCGCATCGAGTGTGTAAGAGATGGCCTTTACCTGAGGGGATCTGAGGCTGTGGTATTTATAGAGGATCACCTGGTTGCTTGGGAGCATCGTGGGTTCGAAAGCCGTTGAGATCCGAATCCAGTTTGTTATGAAATCGGTAGGATTCGTATCTGGTTAGTTAGAGGATTGATGGCTGGGAAAGCTTGTTGATGTCTCGAGATTTGGCAAGGGCATAGGCTCCAGGGCCCCAGGCCACTCTCAGATATGATTCCTGTTTGGAATTTTACTACTTCAAGGTCTCCCGCGCCGAATTCTGTAGAGGTATAGGTATCGCTCGGGCTTGGCCGAGTGATAGGAGAGACCGGCTAGAAAGGCCGGACGATGAGATGACTTGGCTAGAGGCGAGAGGCGAAATAGCTCGGCAGGGGCCGAGAGATGAGATAGCTTGGCAGGGACTGAGAGATGATATAGCTCGGCTGGGACCGAGAGACGAAAGCTCGGCTGGGGCCGAGAGACGAGACAGCTCGGCTGGAGCCGAAAGATGATATAGCTCGGCTGGGACCGAGAGGTGATATAGCTCGACTGGGGCCGAGAGATGATATAGCTCGGCCGGGACCGAGAGCTGATATAGCTCGGCCGGGACCGAGAGGCGTGACCCGTGCCTTGGGAACCCTTGGCTCGGTGAGGGGCTAGGGTGCCCCAACTTACCGAGGCTGACCTATCTCTGGTGGATGCCGCACAACGAGTAGGAATCAGGGTTAGTCTTAGCCATATGCACGATTATTAATGCACAACGATTTTACCCCTCAACAAGTAGCAATCACCTTAATCAGTGCCCATGAGGCACTTACTAACTTTTCTCATAGATTTAGCTTTTGATAGTAGATGCATTACCCAAAGTTTCATATTCAATTCAAGCATGGGACAAAAATATACAAATTTATCAGAAAGTTGAGAAAAGGAAGACCATATGTTTGGAGATAATGGACGTGATTGCTAAACCATTTCAAGATCAAACCACAAAATCACTTTTAATGGATGATTTATGACAAAAACCAAAGTTCACAAAATTTTGTTCTTAAATCTTCATGCCATCCAATTTTAGGTCAAGAATAATACTTAAAACTTATTATTTTTCTTCTTAGTCCTGACCAGAATAATGCTCGAGGTCCGTTCATGGCACTCTGATCTAACGAGAAAAAAAAAATGAAGATCATGAGAAGTTTGCTTCCTGGTTCAGCAAATGAAATTACGGGAATTGATTGATCATGCAGAAAAACTCACTCTGAGGACGGAAGAGGAAGCATGATCTCATCCGTGAAAGGAATGGTGTACCATTGATTTTTGTTCATGATACTAAAATACTACAAAGGATTTTGTTAACGAGCATACCTGGGGCACTATTAAGGTGCATTTCATACCTTTTTATCCAACTTTTTTCTAAAAAAAGAAAAAAAAAAATTCAAAGGAGGAATTTAATGTCTCAAATTTATTCAGTGCTTTAAAGAAGCAAAATAAAAAAAAAAAAATTGTTGTGCATGATTGAGTAGCCGCCATGTATCCCATTTCGCCTACAGATATTCATAAATCTCTTATTATTTTTCATATATAATTATAATTGTTTATATTTGTAGTTCAAGCATGCACATTATATTATTCTGCAGTATAAGACTGTTGATTGTTTTAATTTTTTAACAAAAAAATATTTTGTATTTAAAAACAAAATAACACCCACGAGCGCTTGCATGAGCGATGCGAACGTCACCCGCAAACGCTTGCATGAGCGAGCGTACAGCACGAGCATTCCACGCACACTCGTACAAAGACATGATGGGCTAAGCCGTTGGGGGTTATCTAAAGCTTAAATAGACTCAAGAATCTAGGGTGACAGGTAATTCAATCCAAGTCTGAATTTTTTTTTTGTTTCCCAACCTACCAAGGCTCTATACTTTCTGAGATTATACTGTGAGAAGAAAACCAATATCTTAAAAGCTCTGCTGAGGAAAAAAATAACTCTTATTCTTTTTCTTTAATAATAATATTATTTTATTATTACTAATTTTATTTTAAAACATATGAAAAAGTCATTGGATTGCGCCTCTATACGATCGTACTCATAGTATAATGTTTAGATCAAGCTGAATCATTGTATCTTATAGACAAATTGCTTATCATCTCATGAAAGTGCAAAAGCTAGTGTTTAAAGCAGTGTCTGATATGCCTCGGTGCCGGCATGATTCTCAACTTCTTTGATTTAAATTTCTGTAGTTAAATTTTTATATTTGAATCTCTAGTAATTTCTAGATGGCTTAAAAGTTATTATTTTCAATAGTTAAGGACTATGTTTCCCTCCACTAAAAATTGCTAAGGTTTTTTTAAAAAATTAAGCTATTGTTGTAATTAACTGAGAAAAAAAATCTATTTTGAAGGAAAAAATATTTTTACTGCTTTGAAATCTATGCAAAAGTCTTAAAATTTTTTTAAAAAATTAAAAAGTTTTAAATTTATTTATTTTTAAAATTTAAAATTTAATTTTTAAAAATCTTGAAATATTGAATTTTAAAAATTCAATATTTTAAAACTTAAATTTAAATTTAAATTAACTTAGTTAATTTTGCTTAGTGGTTACTTTATTTATTGCAACTAATTTCTAGATTTAAATTTTTGAATTTAAATTCAAAATCTAAAAATTATTTGAAAAACTGCTAATTTAAGAATGTTGAACTTTCAAAGCAAAACTAATTAAGCAACCAACACTCTCATAAAATAAGTTCAAATGACCTTGGTGCAATCAAATCAAAAAAGTTTAATGGGTCATTCCTTAGGAGATGGCAAAGCCAAGTGAAATATTAGTTTAACACTTTAGGATTATTTTCTGCCATAAAATTTTTAAATCTTGAATCCAATCTCAACAAGGTTCCTCTAATCTGATTGAAACTTCCTCCTCAACATCAAAACTAGGGGTGCAACTCGGGCTTATGAAACTCGGGTTTCTCTTAACCCTAACCCTTACCCTATTTGTAAAATGTCAACCCTAACCCTAACCCTATTTGTAAAACCTCAACCCTAACCCTATTTTTAAAATTGGATTCGGATTGAGTTTCGGATTGAAATTCGGATTGATAAAAAAAAATATATATGACAATCTGAAACAAACAAGCTTAACATTGCACAAATAAGCTAAAGTTTGAAACAAATAAGCTTCACATTGTACAAATAAGCTGAAGATTGAAACAAACAAGCCTCACATTTTAAATTGCACGTCTAAAAAAATACATCTTTTATATAAGACTAAACAAAAAAAAGTACATTCTTAAATCAAAACATATCCAAAGTAATCCAGATGTTTCATAACATTTCAATAGCCACCATATGCATTGATAAAATCACCTTTATCCTTCGAAAGCAGAAAATATTGAGACGATATAAAGAGCCAGCTAGAAGACCACATAAGCTGGTATGAGAGATATTTTTAAGTAGCGAGACTGCATTCACCATCAAAAGCTCTTTGATTTTTTACTCACCACTCCTTTTTCAGATGTTTTACTTTTCTGCTCATCACCTCTTTCCGGATGCTTTCATAAAATTTTGGCAAACTTTATATTAGAAGTTACAAATGTCTCAAAGAAGATAACTAAAAAAATAAAGATACTAGTTTGGTCCACCAACATTACATAATAAAATACAATGGTTAAAGGTATATTGCTCATTTTAAAAGGTAATGAAGGTTCTGATGGAATGTTCATACCAAGAATCATCACTTTCACAACACCATTGTCAGCTCTACATATCTTTAAACCTAACAAACAAGGCTAAATCATCACTTCCACAACACTAGTGGGCCTGCCGCTTGCGGCTTTGCGGGTTCGGACTTTCACGGGTTCGGATTGACTGCAACCCGAACCCGGTCTAAGTTGCAAATCGGTTCGGGTTTAACCCAAATCCTTCAGGTTCGGGTTAAGCAAACTAGAGTTTAAGTACTGCTGCAAATCGGGTTCGGCGGGCCGGATTCGGGTTGAACCCGGCCCAAGTTGCACCCCTAATCAAAACCCCTTCCCCCCTCTCCCAGAGATAGATTTTCAATATAGATATAGAATTCTAGGTGCACTTTTAAATAATCTCTATGATGTTTACCTTTCCATTAAAACTGCTAAGAAACTATGCGATGCCCTTAAGGCTGAGTATGGGTTAGATGATGCCAATCTAGACCGATTCATCATCTCAAAATTTTAAAAGTATGTAATGGTTGATTTCAAACCCATTAATATTCAAATTCATAAATTTCAAGATCTTCTTAGAAAAACTACGTTGACTAGCTATAGATTTTTTAAAAGCTATAAGGTCCAAGTCTTAGTTAATGCCCTTTCATCTTTTGGTCAACCTTTTTGTAAGAGCTAAGCCACAAGTAAGGTGACTTGACCCTAATAGAAGTGATTAACTCTATTATGGTTGAGGAAGAATATTGGCTTAAGCTCAAGCAAAAGCTTGATTTTTGACCCAAGATCTATCTAATCGAGTCACATTCAACTTTAAATAAATTCAAACTGAGGGAAAAAAATTTTAAGAAGAAGAATTTTCAATCCAGACCCAATCAATCATCTGAACCTTTCTAAAACTGATCAAACCAAAACCGACCACACTAGAAGATAAAGAATAATAACAAGATATTCTGCTTCGTGTGTGGAATATCTAATTATATGGTGAAGGACTGCTACACCGAAATACTAAACCACTAAGGAAATCATTCAAACCTCAAGTTAACATAGTCAAAAGTAGTGTCAAGCCTTCTTTAAGGTTGGTGAATCCAAAACCCTTAGTTAACCTAAACCAATTTTCTTATGATTGGTCACTTGTTTCAGGAGCTAATGTTCATGTTTATTCTAATCACTCTTGGTTCTACACCTTTTAGAAATTAAGTGAAAGAGGTATAACATTTGAGAATGAATATTCTTCGGCACGTGCTTGAAAAATGTCGAGTGGACTAAGGATGACCTCTGGGAAGACCTTGATCCTTCATGAAGTGTTTTTCATCCCTAGTGTTAGAAGAAATTTGATTAGTGGGTCTCTTCTTATATTTAAAGAATATAAAATTATTTTAAAATCAAATAAAGTTGTCATTACTTGTAATAACGAGTTATTGGAAAGGGCTTTATTTTTGAAGGTCTTGTCAAACTGAATGTATTTTCCAAGTTATCTAATAAAAGTTCTTTTGTTTTCAATGGTGAATCTTTAAATATCTAGCATGGTAGACTTGGTCATATAAATTTTGATTGTATTCATCACATGACAAATCTTAATCTAATCCCTAAAATTCATATTAATAGAAAGATCAAGTATGAGATTTGTATTCAAGCTAAGAGTCCTAAAAAACCTTTTAAATCAATAAATATTAGCTCAACTCTTGTTGATTTGGTCCATAGTAACGTATGTGACTCTACTGAGTTATCTACTCAGAGAGAAAGTCATTACTTTGTAAAGTTTATTGATGTCTTTTCCAGGTATTGTCATACGTAAATGATTAAATCTAAGGATGAAGTCTTAGATAAGTTTAAGATTTAAAAGGCAAAAGTTGAAACCTAAATTGAGAAAAACCTTAAAAGACTTAGGCCAAACCGAGGTGATGAATATACCTTAAATGAAATAACTCCGTTTTGCTATATCTTATTCATGAGGTTACACCATCATACTCTTAGTCCAACAGTGTAGCACAATAAAAAATTGTATGTTAATGGATATGGTTAACTTAATGTTAATCAGTTCAAGTGCATCTAAGAACTTGTGGGGAAAGCCTTTTTAGTTGCTTACTATATCTTAAATAGGAAACTCTTTAAGGATAATCCTAAAAAACCTTTCGAGCTTTGAAAAGATAGAACATCTAGGCTAAATTTCTTAAAGTACGAGGGTGCCTTGTTAAGGTAGATATACTTGAACTCAAGAGAAGAAAGATAGGATTTGAAACCATAGATACTATCTTTATAGGTTATTCCTTGGACAGTAGTACCAATAGATTTTTTATGATAAATTCTGAAATAAGTAATATCTCAAATAATACTCTTATCAAATCAAGAGATACCACTTATTTCAAAAATATATTCTCTTTTAAGAACCAAGTTCCAAATTAAGTCTCTTTTAATCCTCTCTTGATTCTTTATTCTTTTGAATTTAGGTCCTCTATTGAGTCAAGAAAGAGAAAAAGACCTAACTTTAAAAGTGAACCTTTTAAACCTAGAAGAAGTTCAAGGATAAGGAAGGAAAAAGAGCTTGGTGAAGATTTCTTTGCTTTCTTAGTTAAGGGCGAACCTTTTTCTTTTTCAGAGGTGATGAAAACTTAATATATATAATCAAAATCTTGATTAATCTCATTGGATAGCTTTAAAAAGAATATTTTTTAATATCTAAAGGGAATACTTAATCTCTTTTAGATGTCCACTGGATATCTTGATCAGGTGATAAAACGTTACAGTGATGCTAATTAGGTTAGCGATTCTCTTGATCTTAAATTGACCATTGGATATTTTTTTCTTCTTGATAATGCTGCTATTGCCTGAGAATTATATAGATAAACTATCGTTTTTAGAAGCATTATGAAGGCTGAGTTGATAGCTCTAGATACCACCTATAATGAGGTAGAGTGAGTTAAGAATATAGAATCAGAGCTACCTTTGGTACCTAAGCCAGTTCCGGTCATATCAATCCATTGTGATAATAAGACCATAATCTAACTGACTAATCAAAAGAGTACTAATAAAAAGATGAACCAACATATAATGTTTTATTATAAGTTTATAAGACAATATAAGAAAAATAATGTTATCTTCTTAAAATTTGTTAAGTCTGAAAATAATTTGGCAGATCAATTAACCAAGGGACTATTAGGAGTGGAGTCCTAAAATTATCAAAGGGGATGAGGCTTAAGCCCATTATTTGGTCATCAACAGTGTATACCCAATCTCTAATTGGAGATTCGATATGGTAGAAACGGAGCTGATTGAGTGATCGTATTAGAGCATTTTTTTATGAAAATTTCTCTTTCTATCTCATGATGAGTGTTTGTGTAAGATAATAAAATAAAACTATGTAGGTTGAGTTATACTCTTAATGGATCTAAGATAGGTTATATGCAGGATATTAGTCATAAATACCCTTAGAGGATTCACCTATATAAAAATTATTATATTAAGCCATAACTAAGTGTTTGAGCTAATCTTAAAAAATTCTTATAAAAATTAAGGAATTAAGTATAAGGCCTTTAATATGTATTAACCGCTTAAATCAAATTAATCCATACTATGTGTATGATTAGTAGAAATCTGAGTCAAGGATTTAATTCAAAGTCTAATCCATCATAGTTCTTTCCAATGTATAAAATTAATACTAAGTGGAGTTCAAGTCCACTGAACACCTTACATATTGCGCAGTATAAGATGCCCTAAAATTTATATTATATTAATTTTATTTTTTTTAATTTAAAACTTTATAAAGGATTATGGATTGTTTTATGATTTTAAAAATAAAAATGTTTTGAATTTGAAAAAAAAAAAAAAAAAACCAACTCCTGCAAGCATTTCACTCATGGACGCTCACATGAATGTACGTAAGTGGCACCTGCAAATGCTTGCAGTGGTAATGCCCTTGAGCAATCAAAAACTCTCCAATTAATTTGATTTTGGATCATTTTCTTGCTTGATTGGGGGATAGCGGCTATTGGGCCTTTAAGATCGTAATGAGCTGAGTCATTTGGGGTTATCTGAACCGAGCTTATAAATTGGCTCAAGAATTTAGGATCGTAGGTAATCCAATTTAAGCTTAAATCTTTTTTTTCTATGCTACAAACTACAAAGGCTCCATAATTTTTGAGATTATGCTGTGAGAAGAAAGCCCATGTCTTAAAAGCCCTACTGAAAAAAAAAAAGCTCTCATCTTTTTTTTAATATTACTTTATTATTTTATTATTATTGATTTTATCTTTAGACATTTGAAGAAGTTGTTACATTTTATCTTTATATAATCGTGCTCATAGTAAGATGCTCGAATCGATCCGAATTGTTATATTTTGAAAACAAATTATCTATAGCTTGCACGAAGGGACAAAATTAATCCTTAAGATAGTATGTCGTAGCTTAGACACGAATTTTAACTTTTTTAATTTAAATTTTTGTATTTAAATTTTTGTATTTAAATTTTTAGTAATTTTTAGATAGCTTATTATTATTTAACAAAAAACTTGCATCACATGTGAATTCATTTGATGCTAAAATGGTTTCAATGATGCAGAGGTATTGGGATTGGATTTTTTTTTTTTTTTTGAAGCCTTAATGCTGAACACCTTCCCTTGTCTCTTATTTTTCATGAATAGCTGGATAAAAAGGTATTAAATACCCTGTAATAAGTCACCTTCTTCAAACGTCAGGGAAGATGGACGTCCTTCTCCTCGGACCCCTGCAAAAAAGTCCCCGGAGACCGGTTGTTCCGATGGAGACCCTCCGACGCTCAAGTCAGTCACTTGGGATCAGACAAGAACCGCTCAGCAGAAAGGAGCTGAGACAGTTAGGGTTTTGCTAGGAGAAAGAAAACTAGAAAACCAGAGTTCGGATCCTTACTTACAGCGCGGGCGTGCGTTTTTATACCTGTCCGAATATCCCATCTTACTGTTCCGGAAGATTATCATCGTACCATCACTGTGCGCGCCGGAGGCATCCTGCGATACCTGTCAACATGGTGTTACACGTGTCTAACAGCCGCGGTTGTACTTGGTGCGTGCCGTTGCTTGACGCGACCGCGCACAGTGCAAGTGGTAGTGAGTCGTATTCCGTAACGGGACACAGTCACACACAGGAACATGCAGTGCACCATACGCCGTTATGAGGCATGGCCGCAAGTAGCAACGGGCGCACGGAAAGTCACGTGGGCGCGTCAGGTGGTCCGAAGCTGTCATTTAGTTCGAAGGCTGGTCCGCGTGCTAACTGTTGATGATACCCGCGCACCTCGAGACCGGAGGGGGGTCTCGGGATCGAGATACGATGATCCCACCCCGAGACCGAAGGGGGTCCCGTTTACCTCGTTCCATTGGAATTAGTGCTGGGGGCCATCGCTGGAGGCCGGAGCCAAAGGCCGTCGCTGGAGGCCAGGGATGAGATAATGCTGATGCACCCTGAGACCGGTGGGGTCTCGGGGTTGAGATATGGTGATCCCACCCCGAGACCGAAAGGGGTCTTGGGGATGAGATAATGCTGGTGCACCCCGAGACCGGAGGGGGGTCTCGGGGTCGAGATATGGTGATCTCACCCCGAGACCGGTGGGGGTCTCGGGGTGAGATAATGCTGGTGCACCCCGAGACCGGAAGGGGGTCTTGGGGTTGAGAGATAATGATCTCACCCCGAGACCGGTGGGGTCTCGTGGGTGAGATAATGCTGGTGCACCCCGAGACCAGAGGGGGGTCTCGGGGTCGAGATATGGTGGTCTCACCCCGAGACCGGTGGGGGTCTCGGGGGTGAGATAATGCTGGTGCACCCCGAGACCAGAGGAGGGTCTCGGGGTCGAGATATGGTGGTCTCACCCCAAGACCGGTGGGGTCTCGGGGGTGAGATAATGCTAGTGCACCCCGAGACCGGAAGGGGGTCTCGGGGTCGAGAGATAATGATCTCACTCCGAGACCGGTGAGGGTCTTGGGGTCGAGGTATGATAATCTCCGTTAGCTGCTATTACCTTTTATTCTAACGATATGGGATCAGTCATATATATATATATATATATATATATATGTGTGTGTGTGTGTGTGTGTGTGTGTGTGTGTGTGTGTGTGTTAGTGTTATATATCAATTAATTATCATATATAGTGTACTTATTTTGCACCGCACATACAGTGCAACAAATTTTTTTCTAATTTCATAGTACATAGAAACAACGAATAACGTGGACTAGCATGTGATAGGGCTCCGCTTGATATAAGTAATCACCATGTACGCTATTGCACTCCTAAGCCGAGGACTCGGATAGCCACAGTGTTTGGCTGTAATTTTTGCTACGAAAAAGTCTTTGTACATCGCAAGTCCTACATGGGCTACACCATCTCTCCTGATTGGTCCACGTGGATCCTACGTAGCTGACGATGCGGAACGGTATGGCTCTGCTACGATGTTACGTTCTGATCGTGACGGCAATTAAAAGCGCTTCGCCTTTATTTTAAAATTATTGTGCAAACGAAAATGCCCTTTCCCTCCAGCCTACTTCTACCGCCATTTTTTCTTGGATTACATCTGTGCAAGAAAAACTCTTTCTTCTCCCTAGCTCTGGCTTTCGGATGCTAAGGAATCAGTCCAAAGGTTTGAGCAAGATCCTGAGCCCTCGCTCTGAGGAGTCCGGTGGAAAGAAAACTTCTGGAGAAAATGTCATCCACAACAGGAAGTAAAAAGTCCTTTTTCCACTTCTTTGTAAAGCTCTTTTACTACACCAACAGTTTTTTGTCGTTAGAGGAAGTTAATGTGTGACCAAACCATTTAATGCGTAGGTAACTTCCTTAGACCAAAATAGTTATGACATTCCGGGAGTCATAATTGTTTAGAGTTTACTGTTTTGTAGCACGAATGTCATATTGTATAACTTATGAACTGGGGTGTCGTCAGAGTGTTTTGGCGGCCTATATTTCCCGTTATTTCCTTTCCATATAGCTCTAGTTATAAACCTATGACACTCGTGCTCCGAGGTGTCGTCATAAAAGCTACGACACTCCATATTTACTGTTAAAAGACCATATAGTTACAAGCCTATGATACCCGTGCTTATAACTGACCATGAAGAGAGCATGGGAATGGATATAAAGAAGAGGAGAAGAGGGGGGAGGGGCATTCTACGGAGGGCCAAAAGGAGAAGAGGAGGGAGCGACTCCCCAGTTTAAACCTTAAGAGTCCCGGAACGGGTGTCGTCGCCTTAAAGCTAGGGTGTCGTCAGATGAGAGCTGTCAGATGAGAGCTGGGGTGTCGTAAGAGCCTAAGTCGAGGATGTCGTCGGTCCCCGCCTTTTAATAGTCACGGAACGAGTGTTGTCGCCTTAAAGGTAGGGTGTCGTCGCGCTAAAGCTGGGGTGTCATAAAAGCCTAAGTCGGGGATGTTGTCGGTCCCCGCCTTAACAGTCCCCGCACGGGTGTCGTCGCGCTAAAGCTAGGGTATTGTCAAATGAGAGCTGGGGTATCGTAATAGCCTAATTCGGGGATGTCATCGGTCCCTGCCTTAACAGTCCCCGCACTGGTGTCGTCGCCTTAAAGCTAGGGTATTGTTGCGCTAAAGCTGGGTGTCGTAAAAGCCTAAGTCGTCGGTCCCCGCCTTAACAGTCCCAGCATGGGTGTCATCGCCTTAAAGCTAGGGTGTCGTCGCGCTAAAGCTGGGGTATCATAAGATCCTTAGTCGTTGGTCCCCGCCTTAACAGTCCCTGCATGGGTGTCATCGCCTTAAAGCTAGGGTGTCATCGCTCTAAAGCTAAGGTGTCGTAAGAGCCTAAGTCGTCGGTCCCCGCCTTAAAAGTCCTGGCACGGGTGTTGTCGCCTTAAAGTTAGGGTGTCGTCGCGCTAAAGATGGGGTGTCGTAAGAGCCTAAGTCGTCGGTCCCCGCCTTAACCATCCCCGCACGGGTGTCGTCGCCTTAAAACTAGGGTGTCGTCGCTCTAAAGCTGGGGTGTCGTAAGAGCCTAAGTCGTCATTCTTCGTCTTAACAGTCCCGCACGGGTGTCATCACCTTAAATCTAGGGTGTCGTCGCGCTAAAGCTGGGGTGTCGTAAGAGCCTAAGTCGTCGGTCCCCGCCTTAACAGTCCCCGCACGGGTGTCGTCACCTTAAAGCTAGGGTGTCGTCGCACTAAAGCTGAGATGTCGTAAGAGCCTAAGTCGTCAGTCCATGCCTTAATAGTCCCAGAACGGGTGTCGTTGCCTTAAAACTAGGGTGTCATCACGCTAAAGATGGGGCGTTGTAAGAGCCTAAGTCGGAGATGTCGTCGTCTTAAAGCTAGGGTGTCATCCGATGAGAGCTGGGGTGTCGTAACAGCCTAATTGTGTTGTCATATTTCTTCAAGTGAGGTATCATATTTTTTTAACCTTGGTGTCCTAAAGCTTTGTCAGGATATATTGACAGCTAAATCTATGGATATCATTGTTCATGACTGTGTGCCTATATTTTCACAGACGATGCTGAAATTATAGATCGAAAAAAAATCGAGCACACTCCCGGCCGTGCACCTTCACCCATCGCTCCAAAAGCAGAGGTTGATACTGTAGTTCCTCAAACTGGAATGGAATTCAATTCGGCAGATGAAGTATATACTTTCTACAATGGATACGCAAAAAGAGTTGGTTTTGGAATCACAAAGTGTGTAGCACGGACAACAACTGTTGACCCAATTGAGGATTTTGATGATTAACAATACTAATTGAGTATAACATTTGATGTTACTAATGATTTTGATTAAGTCTTTCAGTTTATAAGCCTAATTAATGATCAAAATCAAGAAGGAAAATCAAGTTCTAATTTGAATCTAATGTCAAGGTAAGACTGCAGACATTAGAGTCGACACATGGAATCGCAAAGCCGACTCCGGAAAATGGCACAGACATTAGAGTCGACTCCGGGACTGTGAGAGCCGACTCTATCAGAAACAACAGAACGTTAGATTTTCAGGCCATGACTTAGAGTCGACTCCCAGACTGTTAGAGTCGACTCCAGAAGAATTTTGTGTCGACCCCAGAAAAGTCAGAGACGGCTCCAGATCGAGCGGATTAAATTATTTCGAGTTAGAGCCGACTCCAGAAAAGCCAGAGCCGACTCCAGAATGTCAGACACGGCTCCAGAACTGTCAGAACGACTCTAAACTTTAACTTTATCAATTTTAATCCCAATGGCTATTGTTATTTATGGATCTAATCCTTTTTCACTTGCTTCTAACGGATAGTTTTGCACTATTTGTGGATTAATAGAATCTATAAGAAGAGGGGTGATTGCATCCCAAATCAAGAGAGGAAGAGAAAAGAAAGAGGCAAATAGAAAAGAATAGAGAAAATCCTTGAGATCCATCAGAAAAGAAAAGAGGGAAAACCTGTAAGGAAAGATCATACTCATTCCCCAAAAGAAGAGAAAGAGATTCCAAGCCTTCGCTGTTCTACTTAGAAGAAATCTCAAAAGAAGGAAGAAGCCCTAGTTTTTCCAAATCTTCTGAACCTCAAGAGCATATTCAAAGGAAGATCCATTCAAAGGAAGAGAAGGAAGAAGCCACCAAGATCTTCGAATCAGGCTTTAGTTCCTAATCTCTATTTACTGTTTCATTATTGTATATTTGCTCATTGAAGGAGCAGTTTGCTTTTGTAAAATCAAAATACTGTTTGTTGGATCAATCTGGTGATTGATTCAGCTGAGGTTGTTAGCATTGAGCAAGCGTTAGCTTGTGGTTTTAGGTTTTATGTTGGTGAGCCTTGAAAACCAGCTGGGTTCGTTGTGCACCCGGAAAAAACAAGTTTGAGTTGTGAGCTTGCAAAACAACTCTGCTGTAATCAGTTGATTATAGTGTGGACCCAAGAGGTACTTGAGAGTAGACGTAGGTGTAGGTACACCGAACCACTATAAAATCTATTGTGTTTGCCGTGATTGTCTCTTTATCTTCAACTCTTCATTTATAGTTGCTTTGTGTTAAATCTGTGAATCTAAGTTTTTATTTCCGCTGGGGGTTATCCTTCAAAAGAGTTTAATTTTTGAAAAACCCAATTCACCCCCCTCTTGGGTTGCTATCTGGACCAACAATTGGTATCAGAGCTAGTGCTCATTTGATTTGATCTAACGATCAAGAGTCAAAGATCCACATGGCAACTCAAGCTGGTTCATCTTTTTCCGAAGGTCAATCTACTAATAGACCACCCTTATTTAATGGTTCTAACTATGGTTATTGGAAGGCTAGAATGAAAATATTCATTCAAGCACTTGACTATGATCTATGGAGTATTATAGTCAATGGACCACACACACCCACTGCTAGAGTTAATGGCATGGAGATTCTAAACTGGAAATGGAATGGGATGAATATGATAGAAAATTGGCACAACTCAATGCCAAAGCAATGAATGTCTTATACTGCTCATTAGATGCAAATGAATTCAATCGCATATCTATTTGCATTTCTGCTAAGGAAATTTGGGATAGACTTGAAGTTACCTATGAGGGAACAAATCAAGTCAAGGAATCCAAGATTAACATGCTAGTTCATA